>SJYC01016961.1:0-24866 GCA_006408675.1 Madoqua kirkii
TCTTTTAATTTGTTAATGTGGTGTATCACATTGATTGATTTACAAATATTGAAGAATCCTTGCATCCCTAGGATAAAGCCCATTTGGTCATGATGTGTGATCTTTTAATATGTTGCTGGATTCTGATTGCTAGAATTTTGTTAAGGATTTTTGCACTTATGTTCATCAGTGATACTGGCCTGTAGTTTTCTTTTTTTTGTGGCATCTTTGTCTGGTTTGGGTATTAGGGTGATGGTAGCCTCATAGAATGATTTTGGAAGTATCCATGATTTAAATTCTAGAGTAACATTGTCTAAATTGGCATAAGTGCCTCTGAGTAGGTGATTTGCTCACATCTGGTAAAAGTTATGACAAATTACAAGCTGTTCATTGTTGTGCAAACACCAACTCACTCATCTGGGAGCAACAGGTGAGAACTAGAGAAGCATCATTCAAAATATTAGTGGCCCAAAGTAGGCATTACACCAAAGACTATTTTCCTTAGTAAGAAACTTAGAATTTACTGTATGCCCCCAATTTTTTTGGCTACTTTCAATGATAGAATTTTAATATTTTCATCTCATATTATAATAGGCACAAAATATAAAAATGAGAAACATAATTTGAACTCTAACTGAATAATTTTTTTTAGTTTCCATTTTCTATACACTCATCCCATGAATAATATTGCTTTATAATTCTTATAAGCATAAAAATGTATTATAAATAATTATAAATTTATAATGTTATATCAGAAATAAATGAAAATTCAGAGATTAACAATATATGGATTGTTTTTAGATAATTTTATTTGTAAACTGAAACCCTGGTAGGTTGACATTCATATATAGGCTGATTTCTTTTGAATCGTGGCATAAGTGTTGAGCTGTAAGGAAAGTGAGTTAAATTTTATTTTTTCTGATCTATGTTATAAGGACTCTATAATATAAGCCTTGATTAGATGGACCTTAATCGGCAAAGTAATGTCTCTGCTTTTGAATATGCTATCTAGGTTGGTCATAACTTTCTTTCCAAGGAGTAAGCATCTTTTAATTTCATGGCTGCAATCACCATCTGCAGTGATTTTGGAGCCCAAGAAAATAAAGTCTGACACTGTTTCCACTGTTTCCCCATCTATTTCCCATGGAGTGATGGGACCGGATGACATGATCTTCGTTTTCTGAATGTTTAGCTTTAAGCCAACTTTTCACTCTCCTCTTTCACTTTTATCAAGACTGCAAGGAGATCCAATCAGTCCATTCTGAAGGAGATTATCCCTGGGATTTCTTTGGAAGGAATGATGCTAAAGCTGAAACTCCAGTATTTTGGCCACCTCATGTGAAGAGTTGACTCATTAGAAAAGACTCTGATGCTGGAAGGGATTGGGGGCAGGAGGAGAAGGGGACAACAGAGGATGAGATGGCTGGATGGCATCACTGACTCGATGGACATGACTCTCTGAGTGAACTCTGGGAGTTGGTGATGGACAGGGAGGCCTGGCGTGCTGCAATTCATTGGATTGCAGAGTCGGACATGACTGAGTGACTAAACTGAACTGAACTGATAGTACAAGCTTCCCTGGTGACTCAGATGGTAAAGAATCCACCTGCATTGTGGGAGACCCAAGTTCGAACCCTGGATCAGGAATATTTTCTGGAAAAGGGAACAGCTACCCACTCCAGTATTCTTGCCTGGAAAATTCTATGGCCACAGGATCCTGGCAGGTTATAGTCCATGGGGTCACAAAGAGGCAGACACGACTGACTAACACTATCTTAGGACATACATTGTACTATAAGTGCAACCTGTACTTGGATATCTTAGAACTTTTTAAGATTAGGAAAAGTTAAAACAATAGCGAAAACAGGCAGAGCCAAATTGGTAAATGTATTATTTTTAGAATCCATTTCAAAAAGCTAACCTCAAAACAATCCTATCAGTCCCAATTTATAAGAGAAATTTCTCTTATAATTTCTCTTATAATGTATAAGAGAAAGTGGGAAATTTAGATAAGTAAAATTATGGCTAAGATCATGCAATCACACATAGCAAATTATACAGAAGTGTCATTTTAACCCAAACTGTTGACTCTTGCACTCAAGTTCTTGACCATTCATCTCTCTCTTATTGTAAGTCTGAGACAACCTTGTGTTTATATGTTCAATCTATACTCAAAGTAACTTTAGACAAACAGACTATAAGTATACCACTGACTGGCAAGTATATAGCACTGTGCCTGTGAGAGTCACCAGTTCACAGATAAAAATGATTTTGTCTTTTGAATATGTCTAAATTGAGCTAATGTTGGTAAATTAAACTCACTTATAAGAAAAAAAAAGCTGAGTATTTTCAACCAGCTCAACTTCAGGAGAATCATTTGAAAAAAATAATTGGGAAATCCTGGTGAAATTAAGTGGCTAGAGGAAACAGCTAGGTAATGAAGGAAATCCTTGTACTGAGTTATGAAAAATTTTTAATCCTATTGATTTGGAATCAGAGTAGAGAGTTAATGATGCATTACGTAAATATTATTTACAAAGTACTGAGCCTATTATAGAGCAATTTCTGTAGAAGTAACTAATGGAACACTAATGCTAATCTTTTAACATTTGTATCTGCCAGGTAGGTAGCTTAGCTCCACTTCTACTAGTTTTGTGACCTTGAACACTTGCTTAACTTCTCTGCCCCTGTTTCCTCACTTATGAAATTCAGTTTAGTTCAGTTCACTCACTCAGTCGTGTTCAGTCTTTGCAACCCCATGAACCGCAGCAGGCCAGGCCTCCCAGTCCATCACCTACTCCCAGAGTTCATCCAAACTCGTGTGCATTGAGTTGGTGATGCCATCCAGCCATCTCATCCTCTGTCATCCCTTTCTCCTCTTGCCTCCAATCCCTCCCAGAATCAGGGTCTTTCCCAATGAGTCGACTCTTCACATGAGGTGGCCAAAATACTGGAGTTTCAGCCTCAGCATCAGTCCTTCCAATGAACACCCAGGACTGATGTCCTTTATAATGGACTGGTTGGATCTCCTTGCAGTCCAAGGGACTCTCAAGAGTCTTCTCCAACACTAACAGTTCAAAAGCATCAGTTCTTCAGCGCTCAACTTTCTTTGCAGTCCAATTCTCACATCCATACATGACTACTGGAAAAACCATAGATTTGACTAGAAGGACCTTTGTGGCAAAGTAATGTCTCTGCTTTTCAATATGCTATCAAGGTTGGCCATAACTTTCTTTCCAAGGACTAAGCGTCTTTTAATTTCATGGCTGCAATCACCATCTGCAGTGATTTTAGAGCCCCAAAAGATAAAGTCTGTCACTGTTTCCACTGTTTCCCCATCTATTTCCCAAGATGCCATGATCTTTGTTTTCTGAATGTTGAGCTTTAAGCCACCGTTTTCACTCTCCTCTTTCACTTTCATCAAGAGGCTTTTTAGTTCCTCTTTACTTTCTGCCATAAGGGTGGTATCATCTGCATGTCTGAGGTTATTGATATTTCTCCTGGCAATCTTGATTCCAGCCCAGCATTTCTTATGATGTACTCTGCATATAAGTTAAATAAGCAGGGTGACAATATACAGCCTTGACGTACTCCTTTACTGGTTTGGAACCAGTCTGTTGTTCCATGTTCAGTTCTAACTGTTGCTTCGTGACTGGCATATAGGTTTCTCAACAGGAAAGTCAGGTGGTCTGGTATTCCCATATCTTGAAGAATCTTCCACTGTTTATTGTGATCCACACAGTCAAAGGCTTTGGCACAGCTAATAAAGCAGAAATAAATGTTTTTCTGGAATTCTCTTGCTTTTTCAATGATCCAGCAGATGTTAGCAATTTGATCTCTGATTCCTCTGCCTTTTCTAAAACCAGCTTGAACATCTGAAAGTTCACAGTTCACACACTGCTGAAGCCTGGCTTGGAAAATTTTGAGCATTACTTTACTAGTGTGTGAGATGAGTGCAATTGTGTGGTAGTTTGAGCATTCTTTGGCATTGCCTCTCTTTGGGATTGGAACGAAAACTGACTTTTCCCAGTCCTGTGGTCACTGCTGAGTTTTTTAAATTTGCTGGCATGTTGAGTGCAGCACTTTCACAGCATCATCTTTCAGGATTTGAAATAGCTCAATTCCATCACCTACATTAGCTTTGTTCATAGTGATGCTTTCTAAGGCCCACTTGACTTCACATTCCAGAATGTCTGGCTCTAGGTGAGTGATCACACCATCGTGATTATCTGGGTCATGAAGATCTTTTTTGTACAGTTCTGTGTATTCTTGCCACCTCTTCTTAATATCTTCTGCTTCTATTAGGTCCATTTCATTTAATAGAAATGTCTGCTTAGGAATATTAATTGGTTATTACAAGCAAAATGCTTTAAACAGTGTCTGGCCAAGAATAAACATTTAATAATAGCACTTATTATTATTCTGATTTCAGAAATGAGGAAACTAAAACTGACTGAAAGCAGTTTGCCCATGATTTCCTACCATGTAAAATTCAAACACAGCTTGTAGGATTCCATACCCCATTTTTGATTGTACACATTGCCTTTCTCACAGTGACTTTAAATTATGACAGTAAATTATTTAGAAAACACAAACCTAACACATATATTTCATATACATTAACCAAGGAGAAATTTAAACTTTTAGTGTGCATTTTATTTTTTTAAAAGCCATGTTGAGACATGTCATAATAGCAGAATACTCATGAAAGTGTTTTCTTTTGCAGAAACTTATACAGCAAAAAAAATATAGGAATTAAAATGCCTGGGGCATAAATGAATTGACAGCATTTGCAGCATTTACAAAGGTCATGACAGGACAACTGGAGACAAAGTCTGAGAGCTCTTCCTTACAAGTATAAAAACTCCTTTACTGAAGTGTCCAGTAAAGGACACCGGACAGTAACTTTCATTTAGGAACTTCATCACTCTTCCTTATAGAGGAGGAATTGGGGAATTATAATTACATTAGAAACACACTAAGTTACAGTGTTAATAGTACTAAATGCATGTATGAAGCTTAAGTGCTAGAATCTATACAGTTTTGCCTCTATTAATAAGAAATGTCATCTATTTACAATTTAATTAGCCCACTCTCTTAAATCCATTATCTCTCTTAGTACTTACACAGTTACTTTTTTTCACAAAATTATTTCTCAAATGCACCTTTTAAGAATTCCATAATGCATAATTGTGCTTAGTTGTAAAGAATACAGATTCCCAGTGTCCCCAGAGATGAGATTCTGTAAGTCTATAGGCACTAAGAGCTTTCATTTAACAAGAACTCCAGGTGATTTTGCAAATGTGGGAAATGAGCTATGGCAGATAAAATGAATTGCTCAATATATCAGTGGGTGATGGAAACTGTTTAAGACAGAACTTGTGCATGTATTTGCAATGTAGCCACATCTCCACCTCCAAATTGCTTCGAAAAGAGCTCCAAAGCCAAACATAAAACATATACAATAAAAGAGTTATTTGGGGGAGATGCCTTTTGGTCAACCTATTAAGTTCCTAGAAACATAATGATGAGAGGTGTTCCATGACTAATACAGTGCAATTGAAAAATACTTTAAGCAATGTACTTTCACATCCACCTAATTTACCCACAAGAAAGTCCTCTCCTCCCTGGCCAACTATTTCTCATCTTTAGTGAGGATGTGAGTCTGGGCCTGATGTTTTGA
This sequence comes from Madoqua kirkii, assembly GCA_006408675.1. NCBI lineage: Eukaryota > Metazoa > Chordata > Mammalia > Artiodactyla > Bovidae > Madoqua > Madoqua kirkii. The sequence continues at coordinate 5,663 of SJYC01016961.1, forward strand.
TAAACCTGAGTCCTGCAGCTAGGACATGCTTCCTACACGCCTGCTGAGTTGCCATGTAGGAAGTAACTGCTGCTTTCCTGTGCAATTTAAGAGGAAAGGCAATAAATGAAGGGAAGGTTGGGGTGGCTGTACTAATGATCTGTCAGGTTTAGAATATGATTTTATACTTCTATAACTTCTGAAGTCAGAAGGTGTAATGAACATTATTCTGTGTAAAGTTTTCACTTCACCAAGGCTGCAGAAGGGAGTGAGCTGACCATGATCAGGCTCAGAGATCTTAGAACTCTGCCTTGAACTCATTAAGAGTCAACCTGGCAACGCATGCAACATCTACACCTTAATTCCCTCACCTTGAAAACACGAAATATATATATATATATATATATATATATATATGTGTGTGTGTGTGTGTGTGTTTGTGTGTGTGTGTGTGTGTGTGTGTGTCTATCTGCTAAAGTTTTAGTTATTATAAAATAATATAGTGTACTTTTAAGTTCTGGGAACAGTGGATAGTGATAGTATTCACACATTAGCAGCTTTTTTTGTTTTGTTTTGTTTTTGCTATCCTTTACCACATTCCTGAGAGATGAAGATTATTATCCCAAAATTTTGGATAAGGAACCTAACAACCCAGCATTTCTTAGGTAAATACCCAGAGTTACAGAAGGAAAGACAGGATTCAAACACAGGAAAAACTGAGTCAACACTTTTCATCAAGGTATGATTACTTTACATTAATCTGCAAATACTAATATTTTCTAAACATCTGAGCAATGGGGAAATGCCGAAGTAATAAATAGAAGAAAGTCAAGCTTTGCTATGCTTATAGTTTTGGGTTTTCTTTAATAGGTTAATTTATATCCAGTTGACCCTTGGACAAAGTGAGGGTTAGGGATGTTGACTCTCCATGCAGTCAAAAACCCACATATAATTTACAGTTCGCCACTAAATATCTGATTCCTCTGTATCCGTGGTTCTGCATCTGTAAATTCAACCAACTGTAGGTCGTGTAGTACTGTAGTGTTTACTGTTGAAAGAAAACCACATGTAACTGGACCCATACAATCCAAACTCATGCTGCTCAAGGGTCAGCTGTGATCGCCAATCCCAATATTTTTTTTCCAGTAACATTATGCTCACAGTATAATGTTAAACTCTACACTGAGATGGAAATTTCAGCTCTCTAGAACTCTCAGGAAATATGATGCTTTAAATACTTGAATTTCTAAATAACTTTCATAAACGCTCACATATTTACATTATAATTAATTTGGATGGAATTTCTTGTAAACTTTACCACTTGTCTTCATTCCTACTATAAAATATATATTTATTGCATAATGTATACTACTGTTGCTAATTCAAAATTATCATTTTAAACATCAATGTTCTTACATTGAAGTAACTGGCAATTCCTCTAAGCCATTTGTGGTACACAGGATTTTTAAAGAGATGATCCTAGATACATATGTTTGCTTTTTGGACTGAAGTATCTCTTTATTGTAGTCACAGTTTGAGTCATCGTTACTAGGAGATGGATTATCTATAACTAGAGTCATAAATATGTAAGAAATAGCCTGTGGAAAGGGAAAGAAAGGGAAGGATGAAAATGAAGAGAGCAGAATACCTGAGGGGCTCTCAATTAGATTAGATACTCAGTCCCTTCTGATGATCCAGGGTGATATTCAGCACCAGCCTGAGTACCAGTCTGTGCCTAAGGACCAGTCAGAATAATTTTCTGATTTTAAAATATCTTGCCCAACGTTTTGCCTATATAGCTGGGAAGTATTTTAACAAGAGACAATGCCCTCCCTTCTTCAGTTATAAATAAAAGAACAGACTGTCAAAATACCAGGCAGAGTTACTATGAATGTGTGAACGCATTTCTGTCATTGCCTAAATGGCTTTAGATTTTTTTCTGGATTCACCAGGGTGAGAGTATAGGAAGATTCTAGATCCTAAAAATATCAGTGAAGGGAAAAGGAGGCTTAAACGGTGGATGCCAAAAATTCTGAAACCATATATTCTCCCCAACACCCTCCCTTCTAGGTCTTGTGAAGCAGAAACTAGCACAAAGCAAGCTGGTTGCTGAGAGGCTTGACAGGTGGACCCCCGCAGTAGTGAATAATTTATTTTAAGAAAAAGAGAATGAAAGTGCCTGTGGCCTGCCAATTTCCATGTAAGTGTAACAAGTACTATTACCACATAACTTATTTGAGTAGGAAGTATTTGATTCTGTGGAAATATTATAAACACTCTTCATGTTTAACCAAATGTCCTTTACTATAATGATGAATCACTTAACTACTTCTGATGATCCCATTAAATCCAAGCTTTTGGGGACAGGCTGTGTTTGATGTGACCGATGGCTTCTCTCAAAGTCTTACTGGCTGTATTGATAAATAACAGCCACCAGAAGCCAGCACTACATTGTCTTCTTCCCGCCCACTCTTGGGTGACACACGAGTCCATTTTAAATCAAGTGAAACTAAGCAAACCAGGCTGAAGAGCAGTTGGATCTGTATCAGAAATCAGTGGTGATTTGCCAGCTAGTAAGTTCCTCCAACACGTGCTAAATCAAAGGCAAACACACACTCCCAGTTTTCTGTAAGCATAATATACTCATTTACCTTTGGGACTTCAGAAATAAAGTTGCAAAAATCCCATCCCAACACCCACCTCCACTCTAGCTGAGGATTCTCACTTTTTTGCTTCCTTATTATACCTCTTAATGAAACTATCTATTAATAAAACTTAAATAAAAATCAAAAATATATGTGGGGTTTTTTTTTTCAGAAAATAAAACTTAACTGACATGGTCAAGAAACAATGTCAGTATCTTCCGAGAAAAATACAAAGTTCTCTATAAGTCACACAAAGTTGGTGTTCAGCAAACCTCTCAGACTTCCTACTGTACAAAGTTCTCTGAAGGAGGTTTCTGCAGCAACAGGTTTGGGAATGAAAGTGACCTTAATATTGCTACCACTAAGCCATAGTCCCTGGCACACAGCAAGAACCTGCTAAATATTGGGTAAGTCGGTAACGAATAAATGCAATTTGTTTGCAAAGGAATTTTATTGAATTTCTAAATTTACTTTATGGGAATTTAGGTGAAGTTTTCCTGAGGCATGGTCATATGAGTTGAATAGTTCAGAACTGTAACTCAAGACTACTGGAAGGAATCCTTTGATGGTCTGGAATCCAGTTTTCCCTAAGAAATCCTAAAGTAATAACAATGAGTGAGACTAAGGAAAATAAAGGGCAATGAACTATAAGGAAATCCCTGAAGGTCTGTGTTTCTTTTAACTCCTAAGAAGTCAGAAAAAAAATTAATGAGGCTGGGAAGAAAAACTATTACTATTATTGCTGCTGTTTTTGTTATTGTTTACTATATTTTGAACCCCAATCATATGCCAGACAAACTCAGGTACTCTGCAACATATATATTATATCTTTTCTGGAAGGAATCCTTTGATGGTCTGGAATCCAGTTTTCCCTAAGAAATCCTAAAGTAATAACAATGAGTGAGACTAAGGAAAATAAAGGGCAATGAACTATAAGGAAATCCCTGAAGGTCTGTGTTTCTTTTAACTCCTAAGAAGTCAGAAAAAAAATTAATGAGGCTGGGAAGAAAAACTATTACTATTATTGCTGCTGTTTTTGTTATTGTTTACTATATTTTGAACCCCAATCATATGCCAGACAAACTCAGGTACTCTGCAACATATATATTATTATCTTTATTTCACAGTGGTGGTGACTGAGGTTTAGAGAGATATTAACAAATGTAATTTGTTAGTAGGATATATAGGATAAAAATCCAAGACTGAAAATGAAGAACATAGATTAAGCTAAGGATAACTATTTTAACATCCATATTGATTTATTGAAAACACTGAGTGATATCAGTGTTTGGATCAATGATTGATTACTACATATTTCTCACATATATTGGAACATCTTCAAGCTTGCTGAGAGTTTCATTACTGTGTGCTTGTTTATCAAGTTAGTGAACATTTTTAAAGTTTTATAATAACAGTTTTTTCTGAATATCTCAGGCTATTTCTAGGTATGGGTGAAGTTGAAGTCAAAACCACAAAAGACATTGATATCACTCAAGATAAAAATAATCCTCATAAATTGCTTTACTTATCCAAATTATTTCCTAAGCAGTGCTTTCCACTTGATCTGGCCCAGGGGGAAAACATCATCTCTTCATTGCACCTGCCCTTCCCATAGACCAGAGGAAGACTTGTTGTTCAGGTGCTCACTTTTTTTTACATTTATATATGAAGAAAAGTCCAAAGAAGTTAAAAACTTCACTCAAGGTTTCTAAGCTAATTATAGTGGCAGGCTTAGGATTTAGCACACTAGAGTTACAGTACACAACTTTCTCCTCTTTAATGGGCAGTTTTCAGGTTAATGTTACAATGAAAAGCATCCCTAAAAGCTTTCACTCTCACACTTCCTGGGTAGGAAAGCATCTAGAATAGTGTTTTACTCTTCCTTCTTTGTAAAATTAAAATAGTTAACCCTATGTTTGGTATGTCTTTTTGAAAAGTGCACCCAGGGTTAAGAAATAATTATCCAAAACCACTTTAATGATACTTCTTTCCTATCCCTCCTGTTCCTGCATTTATCCTTCTGCTAAAGTTGCTTTCTGTGCCAAAAAGTAAAGGAAGCTTGCAAATAGATGGCTCATAATGCATCATAATGGAAACAGTGCTCATAATGCATCGTAATGGGAACAATGACAGTTGGTCCTAGAGGTGGCAATTATTTGCTTTTAAAAACACAATATGTGTTCATACATAAGGTGTGTGAGGGCTATTTCAATAGTTCAGGTCCCAGAAATAAGTTACCCATAGCACCCATGCATGAGGGGAGGATTATTAACCATACGAAGCTAGTGCAAAGTTCCTATACTTTCTTCATTCTGAATGTTTGTATGTGTTTAAAATAATGATTAAAGGGAACACAACTTTTGGAACAACTAATTTTCTTTGGAACATTTAGATTTGAAGTGGAATTGCAAACAAGTTGAATTTTTTGTCTATCTGACATCTCATCTCACTTCCAGCTTCAACATATTTGCAAAATAACCTAGAGAACTTGGACTTGACGAGAGTATAAAACTATGCCATTCAAAGCTCACTAAGTCCATAATTTGCCTAATACAGGGATTGCTCCTAAATTATCCCTGGTGGATTCAACAGTTTTTGCTTAGAAAAAGGCAAATATCTACAAAGAAACAACTGTTGGACAAAAAAAAAAAACAAAAAAACAAAAACAAACATGAATAACATCTGGGAATGCAGAAGAGGGAATATTTAATTAAATGTATATGTCACTTTTTTTTTTTTTTGACCATTCTGCATAGCTTGTGAGACCTGTTTCCAGACCAGGGACTGAACCTTGGCCTTGGCAGTGAAAGCCCAGGATCCTCACCACTAGGCCACCAGGGAACTCCCTATTTACTTCACTTTGCATGAACAAATCTGCTATTCCAGAATTCACATATCTTAGGTACTATATGATCAATTATGACATAATTATCATCATTAACTCAAAAAAATGGAAATCATGCTATTTAATAATTTTAGGACAAACTCCAGAAAAGTGAAAACATATCCAAAAATATGTGATCTATTAAAAAGCTTTTAAATAAAATAATGAACAAGGACCAAAAGGTGAGAATAACTTGAAAAAAAAAATCTTAATTTGACTGTGAACATATATAGACTCATCACTGTATCTAGGGAGAAATTTGAAGGAAAGGCAAAGAGAGATAAGACAGAGAACCTGCCAGAGGAACCTACTAGCAATAATAAAATCCTGAAACCCAGAATCAAGCATAATGACAAGGGGAAATTTGAATTTTCTGAGAAAGTTTCAGAGCCCCTTCAACAGGCCAACTTCTGGAATCGTACAAAAATTAATTTATCCTAGCATAGTATAAAATCATCTTAAATAGGATATCCACCTATGTGGAGCTTATTAACCATCTGAATCACAGGCTGGGGAAAACCTGGGCCAGTATCTCTGTTTTCAGATCTCAGAGCGCGATTGGGCTGGTATAACAACCCCTGCTAAGCTGGTTTACTGCAATGCATTGACAGAATCTTAGAAGAGATAGACATTACAGTCTGTGAAATGACGAATTCCGCTTTTCCCAGGGACCGTGCGGAGGCTCAGAGATCACTCATTTCGGATGCAAAGTGAAGTGGCATTAAAAAAAGAAGAAGAACATTTTTTAAAAGTTCACAGAGTTCTCCACCTCTGCGACGCATTAGTCTGGAAAGGACGCTCCTACACAACTGCAAGGGCATGCAGACGGGACGTGACGCCCACAGAGAGGAGGGGACCAAGATTCCGACTGACCTTTCTGCTGTTTAAAGGACTGAATCGAGCCTGAATGATGGACCATTTTCACTCAGTGCGTCCCCGCCGGTTTAGGAAGCTGTCCGAGGGAAAGGTGGAGTATCAGTAAGCAGACTCTGTGAGAGCCTCCGAGGCTCAATGCAATCCCGGAACAACCGCGAACGCACTGCAATCAGACACCTGCTTTTGCCGGCACTTAGCTCCCTAGACAGCGCGCCCACTGTTGTCATGGTAACAGCGAGGCGGTCCAGCGTCCGGCTCCCCTTAGCGGCTACTCGAGGAATAGCCTCGCATGCCTAGAGTGTCCAGTGCCACAGCATGGGTGGGCGTTATGCGGGGTAGGCCGGTGTGGGAAGGGAGAACTCCTAGAGTCTGTAAATGAGTTGCAGGAAATCTCTAGAACCGCAAGTTCAGTTCGGTTCAGTTCAGTCACTCGGTCGTGTCCGACTCTGGGACCCCATGGACTGCAGCACGCCAGGCTTCTCTGTTCACCACCAACTTCGGCAGCTTGCTCAGACTCATGTCCGTCGAGTTGGCGATGCCATCCAACCATCTCATCCTCTGTCGTCCCCTTCTCTTCCTGCATTCAGTCTTGCCCAGCATCAGGGTCTTTTCCAGTGGGTCAGCTGTTCGCATCAGTTCAGTTCAGTTCAGTTCAGTTGCTCAGACATGTCCGACTCTACGACCCCATGAATTGCAGCACTCCAGGCCTCCCTGTCCATCACCAACTCCCGGAGTTCACTCAAACTCATTCCCGTGGAGGCGGTGATGCCATCTGGGCATCTCATCCTCTGTCGTCCCCTTCTCCTCCTGCCCCCAGTCCCTCCTAGCATCAGAGTCTTTTCCAATGAGTCAGTTCTTCTCATCAGGTAGCCAAAGTACTGGAGTTTCAGCTTCAGCATCAGTCCTTCAAATGAATATTCATGACTGACTTCCTTCAGGATTGACTGGTTTGATCTTTCAGTCCAAGGGAGTCTCAAGAGGCTTCTCCAACAGCACAGTTCAAAAGCATCAATCCTTCAGGGCTCAGCCTTCTTTATGGTCCAACTCACATCCACACGTGACTACTGGAAAAACCATAGCTTTGACTAAATGGACCTTTGTTGGCAAAGTAATGTCTCTGTTTTTTAATATGCTGTCTAGGTTTGCCATAGCTTTTCTTCCAAGGAGCAAGCGTCTTTTAATTTCATGGCTGCAGTCACCATCTGCAGTGACTTGGAGCCCAAGAATATAAAGTTTTCTTTATTGCTGTTTAACACTGCTTCCATTATTTCCCCAGTTACTTACCATGAAGTGAAGGGACTGGATGTCATGATCTTCATTTTTTGAATGATGAGCTTTATAAGCCAGCTTTTTCACTCTCCTCTTTCACTTTCATCAAGAGGCTCTTTAGTGCTTCTTTGCTTTCTGCAGCAAGAGTGGTTTCGTTTGCATATCTAAGGTTATAGACATTTCTCCCAGAAATCTTGATTCCAGCCTGTGCTTCATCCAGCCCAGCATTTCACATGCTGTACTGGTACATATCCACAATGGAGTATTACTCAGCCATTAAAAAGAATACACTTGAATCAGTTCTAATGAGGTGGATGAAACTGGAGCCTATTATACAGAGTGAAGTAAGCCAGAAAGAAAAACACCAATACAGTATGCTAACACATATATATGGAATTTATAAAGATGGTAATGATAACCCTGTATGTGAGACAGCAAAAGAGACACAGATATATAGAACAGGATTTTGGACTCTGTGGGAGAGAGAAAGGGTGGGATGATTCAGGAGAATGGCATTGAAACATGTATAATATCACATGTGAAATGAATCGCCAGTCTAGGTTCGATGCAGGATACTGGATGCTTGGGGCTGGTGCACTGGGACGACCCACAGGGATGGTATAGGGAGGGAGGAAGGAGGGGGATTCTACACATGTATACTTGTGGTGCATTCATGCTGATGTATGGCGAAACAATACAATATTGTAAAATAATTAACCTCCAATTAAAATAAATAAATTTATATTTAAAAAAAATAAGTTGGGTGACAATATACAGCCTTGATGTACTCCTTTCCCAATTTGGTACTAGTCTGTTGTTCGATATCTGGTTCTGTTGCTTCTTAACCTGCATATAGATTTCTCAGGAGGCAGGTAAGGTGGTCTGGGATTCCCATCTCTTTAAAATTTTTCCACAGTTTGTTGTGATCCAAACAGCCAAAGTCTTTGGTGTAATAAATAAAGCAGAAGTAGATATTTTCTGGAGCTCCCTTGCTTTTTCTATTATAAAACAGATATTGGCAATTTCATCTCGGGTTCCTCTACCTTTTTTAAATCCAGTTTGAACATCTGGAAGTTCTCGGTTCATGCACTGTTGAAGCTTTGCTTGGAGAATTTTGAGCATTACTTTGCTAGCATGTGAGATGAGTGCAGTTGTGAAATAGTTTGAACATTCTTTGTTCACTGAACACTCTTTGAACATTGCCTTTCTTGGGGATTGGAATGAAAACTGACCTTTTCCAGCCCTGTGGTGACTGCTGAGTTTTCCAAATTTGCTGGCATACTGAGAGCAGCTCTTTCATAGCATCATCTTTTAGGATTTGAAATAGCTCTTCTGGAATTCTTCTGGAATAGCTCTACTGGAATTCCATCACCACCACTAGGTTTTTCGTAGTGATGCTTCCTAAGACCCACTTGATTTTACACTCAGGATGTCTGGCTCTAGGTGAGTGATCACAACATCGTGGTTATCTGGGGCATTAATAACTAGGTCATCAATAGAAAATTGGATTAAAGACTTACTGAGTATGGACTCACCCATCAGAACAAGACCCAGTTTCCCCCACAGTCAGTCTTTCCCATCAGGAAGCTTCCATAAGCCTCTTACCCTCATCCGTTAGAGGGCAAACTGAATGAAAACCACAATCACAGAAAACTAACCAAACTGATCACATGGACTGCAGCCTCATCTAACTCAGTGAAACTATGAGCCATGCCTTACAGGGCCACTCAAGATGGACGAGTCATAGTACAGAGTTCTGACAAAATATGATCCACTGGAGAAGGGAATGGCAAACCACTTCAGTATTCTTGACTTGGGAACCCTATGAACAGTATGAAAAGACAGAAGGATATTACACTGAAAGATGAATTTCCCAGTCAGTAGGTGCCCAATGTGCTACTGGAGAAGAATGGGGAAGTAACTCCAGAAAGAATAAAGAGACGGAGCCAAAGCAAAAACAACACCCAGCTGTGGGTGTGACTGGTAATGGAAGTAAAGTCTGAGACTGTAAAAAACAATACTGCATAGGAACCTGGAATGTTAAGTAGAGCAATCAAGATAAATGGATCAAACAGGAGATGGCAAGCGTGAACATCGACATTTTAGGAATCAGTGAACTAAAATTGACTGGAATGGGTGAATTTAACTCAGATGACCATTATATCTACTACTGTGGGCAAGAATCCCTTAGACGAAATGCAGTAGCTATCATAGTCAACAAAAGGGTCCAAAATGCAGTACTTGGATGCAATCTCAAAAACAACAGAATGACCTTGGTTTGTTTCCAAGGCAAACCATTCAACATCACAGTAATCCAAGTCTATGCCTCAATCACTAAAGCTGAAGAGGATGAAACTGAATGGTTCTATGAAGATTTACAAGACCTTATGGAACCAATACCACAAAAAAAAAAAAGATGTCCTTTTCATCATAGGGGACTGGAATGCAAAAATAGGAAGTTAAGAGATACCTGGAGTAACAGGCAAGTTTGGCCTTGGAGTACAGAATGAAGCAGGTCAAAGACTAACAGAGCTTTGCCAAGAGAACACACTGGTCATAGCAAACACCTTCTTCCAACAACACAAGAGAAGAATCTACACATGGATATCACCAGATTGTCAACACAGACTGATTACATTCTTTGCAGCTGAAGATGGAGAAGCTGTATACAGTCAGCAAAAATAAGACCAGGAGTTGGCTGTGGCTCAGATCATGAACTCCTTTTTACCAAATTCAGACTTAAATTGGAAAAAGTAGGGAAAACCACTAGACCATTCAGGTATGACTTAAATCAAATCCCTTACGATTATACAATGGATGTGACAAATAGACCCAATGGATTAGATTTGATAGACTGCCTTAAGAATTATGAATGGAGGTTCATGACATTGTACAGTAGATAGTGATCAAGACCATCCTCAAGAAAAAGAAATGCAAAGAGGCAAAATTTAGGCCTTACAAATAGCTGAGAAAAGAAGAGAAGCTAAAGGCAAAGGAATAAACAAAGATATACCCATCTGAATGTAAAGTTCCAAAGAAAAGCAAGGAGAGATAAGAAAGCCTTCCTAAGTGATCAATGCAAAGAAATAAAGGAAAACCATAGAATGGGAAAGACTAGAAAGCTCTTCAAGAAAATTAGAGATACCAAGGGAACATTTCATGCAAAGATGGGCATAATAAAGGACAGAAATGGTATGGACCTAACAAAAGCCGAAGATATTAAGAGGTAGCAAGAATAAACAAAAAAACTATACAAAAATGATCTTAATGACTCATAACTACAAGTAGTTCACTCTTTTTCAGATTTTGAGGCTGCTTATATCTAGGCACAGACTGATTTCCTAAAAGTTAGTCTGAAACACCAGCACTTATAGAAGGGCAAAGTTGGTTTCTGCTCTAAGAGGAATGCAATGGCAGATGCAGGAAGTTTTATTTTTCCTGCTAAACTTGAATATGGAAAAATGAATAACCTCCACTTATCCAGTAGAATGAGTTTTTAGATAAACAATGTTAAAGTCTAGCACATTACACTTGAATTCTCTTCTTGTATTTCAGTTCCTGAGACTGGATCATATAATATATGGGCTCTCGACCTTTTCTAGTCAGGTATGGATGTAAGAGTTGGACCACAAAGAAGGCTGAGCAGCAAAGAACTGATGCTTTTGAAGACTGGAGAAGACTCAAGAGTCCCTTGGATGCCAGGAGATCAAACCAGTCAATCCTGAAGGAAATCAACCCTGAATATCCATTGGAAGGACCGATTCTGAAACTGAAGCTCCAATATTTGGGCCGCCCAATGCCAAGAGCCAATTCATTAGAAAAGACTCTGATACTGGGAAAGATTGAAGGCAGGAGGAGAAAGGGATGACAGAGGATGAGATGGTTAGATGGCATCATTGACACAATGGACGTGAATCTGAGCAAACTCCTGGAGGTAGTTTAGGACAGGGAAGCCTGGTCAACTACAGTCCATGGGTTCACAAAGAGTCGGACACAAGAACTAAACAACAACAGGTAACAGGTGCTGAAAAAATGTATCCAAGAAACTTAATTTAATCCTCATAAAAGAACTATAAAGTGGGTAGACTATCATTATTTGAATATTATAAAAGAAACTGAAGCCCAGCACAACAAAGAATTATCACATAAAGAAACACTTAAAGCAACACCTTGAGAGAGAAAGGAAGGCACATGATACCTAAAGACATAAAGTCACTTTCAGAATGCCACAGTGGCCAGAACAGGAATCAGGGGCCTGCTCACCACACTTCTGGGTACAGTCTCTTTTCTCTTACCAATGCTTCCTGAATCAAACCTCAAGGTCCTCCTGGAAGATGTAACATATTACAGAATAGGCACGCACAAAAAGAGTCTAATATTTCCTGAGTTTTAAAGTTTTGTGAGATCAGCTCAGAATCAGGTGAAAAGTCCAAACAAAGGTAGATAAAAGAGAGAAGGATACATAGGTTTCAAAAATTTCAAAACCTCAGCCAGATAGAGCTACTGGCATATGCTCTTTGATTTCACCTATAGTTCACAATATAAGGACAGTAAAGTGAAGGCAGTCTTGCACAAGCAGATGTTCCAGTGACATATGCCAGCATAACAAACCACTCTGAAAGTAGAGGCTTAAAACTGAAATTTATTATTATCTCTCATTGTATTTTATAGGTTGCCTCGGGTCAGCCTGGTGGTTCTGACTCAGAGTCTCTCCGGAGTTTTCAATGATCAGCCCTGAAGCAAGTCATCTGGAGCAAGAAAAGTGAAATTGGATTTCACTCTCAGTGGGAGCCATAGCAAAGGATATGCAGTCTTGTTTAATGAAGGAGGGTCCTACAGAAGGAAAATGTTGAGTATTCAGTAAGAGCTCAGGGGCAGACACCAAGAAAATATTAATTATTATTATTAATATTTGGTTAGAAGAATGAACTCAATGTGAGTTTATCTTTAACTGAAGATTTGGAACAAATCTCAGAGTCAGTCTCAACAAAGGGTCCTTTTAGAGATGTTTCTATTGAAGAGGATACTGAAAACCAAAGCAATAACTCAGTTACCTGAGGATGTTTTTGTTATGCTTTTCTCATTTCATTAAAATTCTAATACAACTGGTAGGTCATTTTGATACAACACAACTCACTAGAATTTAATACAGCCCGATTCTCATAGGTGAATATTAGATAATGTTAAGGACTAGTTTATGGCAGGAAACTAACACACCTCAAGCATTAGATACTATTATTATAATTATGATCTCAATGGATTTGATCTTCCTTTTCAAATTCTTTTAAATCACTGGGTTTGAATCATAAATATTTTTGAAATGTGAGCAGTAATCCAAGTCATGATCAGGAGGAACAGTTGTAAGAATTAAAAGCCTCTGGTTCTACTCTACCTATACTTCAGATATAGGTAACATTTTCAATTTTCTAGAACAACTTCATTCGGCTGATGTCTGATTTTCTCCAACCACACATCAGCAGGAGGCAAGAATGTGTGCACAGGATCTAGGGATGACTAAGGATTTGGACCTCATTAGAAAGAATTTAGCTTCATTATTTTTTTCCAGAAAAAGTAGTTTGGCGTTATTCCTTGCACCCTTGTAGCCAAACCTCTGCAGTGCATCTAAGATTAAATTATCTTCTCATAAAACTGATTGCTTTTAATTAGAAACATTTTAGGCTGGACTGACAGATTGACTAGCAAGGGACTCAAAGAACATCTTTGCTTGTTTTAAAATCAGTGTTTTAAGGAAGGTTGCTAGAGGAACAGCTTTGTGAGTGGCCTTGGAAATTTCTAGCACCATCTGTTTTATAGGAAAAGCAATGCAAAGAGAAGGAAAGGCTGTGTGTCTGTGTGTGTGTGTGTCTGTGTCTGTGTGTGTCTGTGTGTTTCTGTGTGTATAAAGAGAGGTTGTGTGTTTGGGGAGTGGAGAGTGCAGAAAGAGGTGTTTAAACAAAGACTTTTCTGAAAAACAAGTCTATGGTTTGTTAAAAAGAAATAGTTTATACTGACGTCTCTATCGCAGACAGTTTAGGAATGCATATTAAACAGCCTCATTAGGGAAAGCTAAACTAAATGGCTTGTTTTTTTATATTGTTTCTCATTTTGGACTTAATATTTTTAAAAATTTATTGCAATTTAATACAAAGTAGAAAAATGCTGAGTAAAATGATTCCAAAATTTTCTGAGAGAAAAATATACATTTATGTTGAAGTTATTCGTTTATATGTCTGCCTTCCCTTTAGATACAGCTGTTCTTTGTGAATGGCTAATGAGTCTAAGTTTGTATCCCCAGAACCAATCACAGTGCTTAACACAGTGCTTCACATGAGTGAATGAATGAACAAAAGGAAGAAAGCAATAAAAAGGGGAAGGAAGAGAGATAATCCACTTCTAGGAATAATCATGAAAATGAGACTATTGGAATGATTGATGCTACTTCACCATAGCGCTGTAAGCAGAATATAGAACACAGAGGTTCAGAGTCAGAGGTGGCCTGCTTGGGTTTAAACCTTAACTTTCTTACGTGCTAGATGTCTTCTCTTGAGCAAGTTACTTTCCTCAAATTTTAATAATGAAAAAATATTTATTTTATGTAATTTTCAATAAAGGGTCATGATTAATATGTTCTTGACTATAATATATGTTCTTGACTATAGTTTGTAAAGCAGAGGGGAAAAAAGACTGGAAAGAAACATATCAAAAATGTCCAGAATAATTAATTTTGCAAGTTGGGATTAGAGTAGATTTTTAAAATTCCTCCATGTATGTCATGTTCATTTATATTTTGTATAAATTATGCAACATTGATTTTAAACTGATTAAATACATGTATCTTTAAAAATCCTTTCATATCTATCTTTCTACAACTCTGAGTTTCTTTCTTTTTCCATCTTGGAACATGGCTTTTTTTTTTTTCCTTGCTGAGCTTTCTGCTGCATTTGCCCTCCCACAGGTCACCACCTGTCTCCTGTCCTCCTTAAGTAATTAATTTATAAGGCCACATGCTAACTGTTGCCTCCCAGAGAGGTAAAGGACTCTGATCTTTATGTAACTGAGAGGCTTTGTATTCCTTTGAATTCTGAAATATGACCGCTCAGCTCAGCCAGTTGTGAGTTTCCCCATATTGCACTCTGTCACAGGAAAATAGAGTTTCCTTGTTACCTCTTTGGCTCTTGAATCACTGACTTAATTGAAACTGCCAATTCTGCTTCTCTGCCTAAGTGCAAACAGAAATAGAGACAGAAATTCTCTTTGAGGTTACTCCCTTTCTAGAACCCAGTTATTTGAGGTATCAATGGGCAAAATAAAATGAACAAGTCACATCAGTATGGATTTATCTACAAAGAGTAACAGGCAGTGAAGTAACGTAATCTTCCTGGAAGACATTATGAGTGGGAGAATATGGTCTCTTTGAGAGCAGACTGAGTGTAGAAGATCTGTTTCTTCTGACACCAGTGTAGTTCCTGTCACACATGCTTAATAAATGCTTACTAATGAATAAGTAAAGAACGCAATGAATTTTAAAACGTAAAATGACTTCAAGAAAAAAAATGTTGTTTAGTGCCCTCATTTTCATATACATAATATGCATGTGTGTGTATATATATACATATATATATGCATTAATTACTTTTTTTGTTCTAGTGGCTCTCCCTACTCAAAGACACACAAAAAACTCTTTTAAAAAGTGATATGCTGTGACAGATGGAAAGGAGGAGTGCAATTTAACAGCTGCTTTCCCCAAAGTCAATGGTTCCTGGTCACATGTGACTATAAAAGAACAGAATTAGGCAGGTTAGACCTGCTAAAATCCAGACTATATGTTCAGAGAAGCATTTAGGAATAACATTCCTAATTGATTCATGTGACTAAAAGAAAGCAGTGGAGGAAAATCAGCACCTCCATCTTCTCTGAATGCCACGTGATAGTTTTTTATCACAAGTATTTTCAAGAGACAGCACAAAATGATTTGCTGAAGACAACATCAAGAGAAGGCAGATGTATGGGACAAAGTAGCTGGTGATGGATTAAACCACAGTTTCTATGACCCTGCTGAAAACTTAACAGTTACTTCTTCAAGCTGCTTATGGAATACAGCCCAGGTTCACTGCTCTACTGCTCAAGCAGCTTCATGCTCTGCGCTCACCACTTTCCAGTCTTGTTTCCAAGCCTTTCCTTTATAAATTGCTTTGATCCTACAGTGGATTTCTTCCTCATGCCTGGAAGATATGCTTTGTTGCTGCTGTTTCCTCCACATGGAATGCTCATTCTAAAACTCCTATCTGACTCATAAGTATTTTCACCCCCTACCCATTCTTCAAGTCCCCAGAACAATCCCATCTTCAGGATGATGGCTTCCTTTATCCATACCCATCCACTATAAAGCCAATTAGACATGAATTTAACCTCCTATAATTCCTATAGGGTATGACTAATATGCTTTTCAAAGCATATTTTTCTACCATGCATTATATGTATGAGCTTTTTTAAAATATTATATATTTTTTGTGCTTAGTTGCTCTTGGTCATGTCTGACCCTTTGGATTGTGGTCCACCAGCCTCCTCTGTCCGTGGGGTTTTCCAGGCAAGAATACTGGAATGAGTTGCCATTTTTAATTAGAGGATAATTACTTTACAATATTATAATGGTTTTTGCCATGCATCAACATGAATCAGCATTAAGCTTTTTAAAGTAGGCATATACTTTTCTCCTCATTTAGAAGAAATACTTTAGGGAAGATTTTGTACTTACCCATTTTTTAAAAATTTCTTACATTGCCTAAAAGGTAGCCTGCCATGTAAAACTGGATCAAATATACATCTGCTGAGTAAAGTGTTTTCTCTGATACCCAATTGCTTTATAGTATTTGTCAGAAGTAACAAGATATTCAAATCTAAGTCTTTAATTACCTTTTAAGATTTGAATCCAAGACTGTGCATTTGCCTTCTTTGTAGTTTTATTTATTCCAGGTAGATAATTTCATACAGACTGTTTTTGTGATGAAAACCCAAGAATGCAATAATTATTGATTTATTTTCTATGCCTGATCATCTTTGTAAGTTCTTAAACTAACACTCTGGTTGTATCAACTACTCAACTACATTTTATTGAGTTCCTATGCTTTTGAGCATAGCTGATACTCAGCTGGTGTTCTGAATGTGGTGGAGCTTATTCTGGGTGTGACTAGAATCTCTTCAGGTAGTTTGATGCCCCTCCCTGGCTTGTGTAGGCCTGTGCTGTTGTTGGTTGTTGGGTGCTTGCCAATAGGAAGGTAAAATGGAGGAAGATTTTGTAGTTACCAAATTACTTTTCAAAGGTAATATATGCTTAACTTCTGAGAAGCCAGAGTGACTGGGTATGAAGAAACTGTGGTTTCTATTTGAACATAACCAACTCTGTTGAGCAAGGAATATGTCTGCTGGTTTGTCATTTGTCCAGAGATATTAACAATGTAATACTAAAAAATCCATTAAAAATATAGTGTGCATCAATGCTTATTTATTGGAAAAATGTTTGATATATATTTTATTAATAAGAAAAAACTGCAAGATAATATTGCAGTGTGAGATCTGTCTTTGTAAAAAATCACATATACATAGGTATATCTATGACAGAACTAAAATTAGAGGTAAGTCTGCATGGAGGAAATACCAGTGAACTATTTTTATTTTACTTTCTAATATTTTAACCTTATTCTCCATCTCTTCCTAACCTTATTCTCCATCTATTCTTATTTTATTTTCTGGGTTGCCTTTTGTTGCAGTGTAATTATTAATAACCTCAAACTTTTAAAAGTGCTCTGTCTTGGACAGCAAATTATATAGTCACTTTAGCCACCAAAAATGTACTGCTTGTGTTAGAAAAATAAATGTAAAAAATAAATGCATAATGATAATAAGTATTTTAAAATAATCTTGATATAAAATACCATTATGCCATTTTAATCCAGCAATAGTACAGATTTGAAATGAAAAACAAACTCAGCAACTGGCCATGGAGACCCCTTTTTTAACCTAGAAGGTTAAAAGGTGGAAGGAGGGCATTGCTTTGGGAGTCTAGAGCTTACCCATTTACCCTGGCCTATAAATTGGCATGCTGACTTTATGAAAATCATCTTGCCTTCTTGGCCCAAAATGACTCATCTATAATAAGACTGATGGATTAGGTACTCCTTAAGGTCTGTTCTGTTCTCATATTCCAGGCTTCTTGTGTGCTGGAAGAGAATTTCGTGTGCTCTGATTTCAGGTACATAATGCATATGGCTGGCTTCACTAGGGTCATTCCTCTTTTCCCTCTGAAGGAAAAGAGTAGAAATTGCACAGAAAATCCTCACGGATATAAACCTACAAATAGAAGCTTTGTGCAACCTGAACTTGAGTGGGATCTGAAATTAAACATTGTAATGTGATGAAGAGACACAGGTTTTGCCAAAACAAAAGTTACAGGATGAAAAATTATTGAATCATTTAATGAGACGCCATTAAATCTGCTCTAAAAATTAATATTGCTACTTGAAACCGTTTACATATCAGTAATAAATCTGCCAATTATAGCCTTTGTATTCATTAAATCTAAAGAATCTATTTAGCATCACAGAATACTTGATCACATTATATTACCTTGAAAATAATAAATCACATTTTATATGAAAGAAAGGTCTTCTTCTCTTCCTACAATTTCTATAGGTAAGAGGAGAAAACTCTATATTACTTTTCCTTACATTAAACAAATGTATACTGGAATCTATGTGTCAAATTCAGTAGCAATGTATAATTTTAATTTTTTCAAGCTTTATAGGAGAAGAAAGAGTACATGTTTGTAATTAGTTTAAGAATAAGTAGCAAATGGTTATATAAGCTTTATACGTTTGAAGTTTCAAGTCTTCCAAGTTTGTGGTGTTTTTTCGTAAAACGATGGTCAAACATTTGGAAAAAAAAAAGTTATGTCATGTTTTACACAATAAAAAAAGAATGTGCATATTTACATTCAGGAAAGGTTGCTGGTCAATGCTAGTAAGTAACTATATTTTCCAGTCCCCAAATTAGGTTTTGTCACCTTGGAATCATTAAAATATTAAGATGTGAAAACAGGAAATAGACTGACATCAGACTTTCTAATCTGCAATGATGCAAGCTGGAATAGTTCCTTCAGATTGATGATGAAATGACTTCAAACTAGAATCACATACCTAGACAGGATATTATGTATTCTCAAGTATAGAAAGACAGTTAGTTAAGGATTTGCAGTAAATTGAGTGATATATTTAACTTACATACTTTGACTAAACCCTGAAGGTAAGAGAGGAAAAAGAGATAAATCAGAAAAGAAACCTCAAGATAAAAGAAGAGTAAAATAATATAGTAGCAGTATCATGCTTATATATTTATTGAATTACATTCAAGTTATTAATAATGTATTTTCTAGGGATACTTAATATAAGAGCTATTAAAATCACTGCAGATGGTGATTGCAGCCATGAAAATAAAAGACGCTTACTCCTTGGAAGGAAAATTATGACCAACCTAGATAGCATATTCAAAAGCAGAG
>SJYC01016962.1:0-32885 GCA_006408675.1 Madoqua kirkii
TATAAATTGCTTTGATCCTACAGTGGATTTCTTCCTCATGCCTGGAAGATATGCTTTGTTGCTGCTGTTTCCTCCACATGGAATGCTCATTCTAAAACTCCTATCTGACTCATAAGTATTTTCACCCCCTACCCATTCTTCAAGTCCCCAGAACAATCCCATCTTCAGGATGATGGCTTCCTTTATCCATACCCATCCACTATAAAGCCAATTAGACATGAATTTAACCTCCTATAATTCCTATAGGGTATGACTAATATGCTTTTCAAAGCATATTTTTCTACCATGCATTATATGTATGAGCTTTTTTAAAATATTATATATTTTTTGTGCTTAGTTGCTCTTGGTCATGTCTGACCCTTTGGATTGTGGTCCACCAGCCTCCTCTGTCCGTGGGGTTTTCCAGGCAAGAATACTGGAATGAGTTGCCATTTTTAATTAGAGGATAATTACTTTACAATATTATAATGGTTTTTGCCATGCATCAACATGAATCAGCATTAAGCTTTTTAAAGTAGGCATATACTTTTCTCCTCATTTAGAAGAAATACTTTAGGGAAGATTTTGTACTTACCCATTTTTTAAAAATTTCTTACATTGCCTAAAAGGTAGCCTGCCATGTAAAACTGGATCAAATATACATCTGCTGAGTAAAGTGTTTTCTCTGATACCCAATTGCTTTATAGTATTTGTCAGAAGTAACAAGATATTCAAATCTAAGTCTTTAATTACCTTTTAAGATTTGAATCCAAGACTGTGCATTTGCCTTCCTTTGTAGTTTTATTTATTCCAGGTAGATAATTTCATACAGACTGTTTTTGTGATGAAAACCCAAGAATGCAATAATTATTGATTTATTTTCTATGCCTGATCATCTTTGTAAGTTCTTAAACTAACACTCTGGTTGTATCAACTACTCAACTACATTTTATTGAGTTCCTATGCTTTTGAGCATAGCTGATACTCAGCTGGTGTTCTGAATGTGGTGGAGCTTATTCTGGGTGTGACTAGAATCTCTTCAGGTAGTTTGATGCCCCTCCCTGGCTTGTGTAGGCCTGTGCTGTTGTTGGTTGTTGGGTGCTTGCCAATAGGAAGGTAAAATGGAGGAAGATTTTGTAGTTACCAAATTACTTTTCAAAGGTAATATATGCTTAACTTCTGAGAAGCCAGAGTGACTGGGTATGAAGAAACTGTGGTTTCTATTTGAACATAACCAACTCTGTTGAGCAAGGAATATGTCTGCTGGTTTGTCATTTGTCCAGAGATATTAACAATGTAATACTAAAAAATCCATTAAAAATATAGTGTGCATCAATGCTTATTTATTGGAAAAATGTTTGATATATATTTTATTAATAAGAAAAAACTGCAAGATAATATTGCAGTGTGAGATCTGTCTTTGTAAAAAATCACATATACATAGGTATATCTATGACAGAACTAAAATTAGAGGTAAGTCTGCATGGAGGAAATACCAGTGAACTATTTTTATTTTACTTTCTAATATTTTAACCTTATTCTCCATCTCTTCCTAACCTTATTCTCCATCTATTCTTATTTTATTTTCTGGGTTGCCTTTTGTTGCAGTGTAATTATTAATAACCTCAAACTTTTAAAAGTGCTCTGTCTTGGACAGCAAATTATATAGTCACTTTAGCCACCAAAAATGTACTGCTTGTGTTAGAAAAATAAATGTAAAAAATAAATGCATAATGATAATAAGTATTTTAAAATAATCTTGATATAAAATACCATTATGCCATTTTAATCCAGCAATAGTACAGATTTGAAATTGAAAAACAAACTCAGCAACTGGCCATGGAGACCCCTTTTTTAACCTAGAAGGTTAAAAGGTGGAAGGAGGGCATTGCTTTGGGAGTCTAGAGCTTACCCATTTACCCTGGCCTATAAATTGGCATGCTGACTTTATGAAAATCATCTTGCCTTCTTGGCCCAAAATGACTCATCTATAATAAGACTGATGGATTAGGTACTCCTTAAGGTCTGTTCTGTTCTCATATTCCAGGCTTCTTGTGTGCTGGAAGAGAATTTCGTGTGCTCTGATTTCAGGTACATAATGCATATGGCTGGCTTCACTAGGGTCATTCCTCTTTTCCCTCTGAAGGAAAAGAGTAGAAATTGCACAGAAAATCCTCACGGATATAAACCTACAAATAGAAGCTTTGTGCAACCTGAACTTGAGTGGGATCTGAAATTAAACATTGTAATGTGATGAAGAGACACAGGTTTTGCCAAAACAAAAGTTACAGGATGAAAAATTATTGAATCATTTAATGAGACGCCATTAAATCTGCTCTAAAAATTAATATTGCTACTTGAAACCGTTTACATATCAGTAATAAATCTGCCAATTATAGCCTTTGTATTCATTAAATCTAAAGAATCTATTTAGCATCACAGAATACTTGATCACATTATATTACCTTGAAAATAATAAATCACATTTTATATGAAAGAAAGGTCTTCTTCTCTTCCTACAATTTCTATAGGTAAGAGGAGAAAACTCTATATTACTTTTCCTTACATTAAACAAATGTATACTGGAATCTATGTGTCAAATTCAGTAGCAATGTATAATTTTAATTTTTTCAAGCTTTATAGGAGAAGAAAGAGTACATGTTTGTAATTAGTTTAAGAATAAGTAGCAAATGGTTATATAAGCTTTATACGTTTGAAGTTTCAAGTCTTCCAAGTTTGTGGTGTTTTTTCGTAAAACGATGGTCAAACATTTGGAAAAAAAAAAGTTATGTCATGTTTTACACAATAAAAAAAGAATGTGCATATTTACATTCAGGAAAGGTTGCTGGTCAATGCTAGTAAGTAACTATATTTTCCAGTCCCCAAATTAGGTTTTGTCACCTTGGAATCATTAAAATATTAAGATGTGAAAACAGGAAATAGACTGACATCAGACTTTCTAATCTGCAATGATGCAAGCTGGAATAGTTCCTTCAGATTGATGATGAAATGACTTCAAACTAGAATCACATACCTAGACAGGATATTATGTATTCTCAAGTATAGAAAGACAGTTAGTTAAGGATTTGCAGTAAATTGAGTGATATATTTAACTTACATACTTTGACTAAACCCTGAAGGTAAGAGAGGAAAAAGAGATAAATCAGAAAAGAAACCTCAAGATAAAAGAAGAGTAAAATAATATAGTAGCAGTATCATGCTTATATATTTATTGAATTACATTCAAGTTATTAATAATGTATTTTCTAGGGATACTTAATATAAGAGCTATTAAAATCACTGCAGATGGTGATTGCAGCCATGAAAATAAAAGACGCTTACTCCTTGGAAGGAAAATTATGACCAACCTAGATAGCATATTCAAAAGCAGAGATATTATTTTGCCAACAGAGGTCCGTCTAGTTAAGGCTATGGTTTTTCCAGTGGTCATGTATGGATGTGAGAGTTGGACTGTGAAGAAAGCTGAGTGCTGAAGAATTAATGCTTTTGAACTGTGGTATTGGAGAAGACTCTTGAGAGTCCCTTGGAGATCAACCAGTCCATTCTAAAGGAGATCAGTCTTGGGTGTTCTTTGGAAGGAATGATGCTAAAGCTGAAACTCCAATACTTTGGCCACCTCATGCGAAGAGTTGACTCATTGGGAAAGACTTTGATGCTGGGAGGGATTGGGGGCAGGAGGAGAAGGGGACAATGGAGGATGAGATGGCTGGATGGCATCACGGACTCGATGGACATAAGTTTGAGTAAACTCTGGGAGTTGGTGATGAACAGGGAGGCCTGGTGTGCTGTAATTCATGGGTAGCAAACAGTCGGACATGACTGAGCGACTGAACTGAAACTGAAAAGATATATTAGAGAAGAGAAACACTATAATACAAATTCCACTTAGTTATCAATTCTTTCAACAAACCCAGGTAGTTGAGAGTGGGAAAGTAAAAATGTTACAGAAGTCTAATGAGGGAAGGGAGAATGAATCAGGAAAAGTAAAAACAATCTTAATACCTTCTATTATTGAGAAGAGAATAAAACAAGAAGGGAACAGAGCAGCTTTCCTGATGGTCCAGTGGTTAAGAATCTGTCTAGCAACGCAAGGGACACAAGTTCAATCCCTCTCCCGGGGAGAGTCCCACATGCAACAGAGCAACTAAGTCCATGAGCCACAACTACAAAGTAAACATAGAATGATCTAAATGACTTTTCACAATCAATGAACATTTAACAGAAGCTTATAAGAGCATATAGTATCTTTGTATTTTGTGAACAAACTGTAACGTCACCCTCACTAAGCTACAACTAAGTTTTCCAAACATGTCTTCCTTCTGTGATTCCAGGTTAAAGCTAATCGAAAGAGAATGAGTGCGTGACTAAGAAAGCTGGAGGAACGCAGCAGCTACTGCACTTGGAGTGTCGTTATGTATACAAGCAATGAAAGAATGGCACGGACGTGCGTTCAGCCCTTGTTGGTGTTGGCACCACGTCCAGCTCTTTTTTCATTTTCCCACAGAAAAGCAATGCCACCAGCAGGTACTGAAGCCACAGCTGTTCCCTGGGCTGCTCCAGAAGTGCACCGTCATCATCCCATTCCATGCTCCCTGATTGTCGGTCACACCATTGCTGCAAAAGAGCTGGTTAGTGGCTTGTATAGAGCCACCCAACATCCCCTTTTGGACCACTTTTTTCCTTAAAATCTCCTATTGTTGAGAAATTCAAATTTCTAAAATAAATCCCTGTTCTGTGATATTTAAAGTATTTCTCATTCTGCTTCCCTAATTAAACCTAGACTGACAAATTTAAAAGAGAGAGAGAAAGGAAAAGAGAGACACAAAAAAGAAAAGAAAAATGTAGAGTGTTTACAGACTGCATTCTCATCTCATAATCTAAAAAGTCATAAAAAGTTTTTAAATGGGAAATACATTTTCTCCAGCAGTCAGGGAAATTTAAGTTAAAATAACTAGGTATATTTTTAAGCTCTGCACATTAACAAAAATGGAAAGGAGCCATGATACCTATTTTTATAGGGGATGTTGAGAAAAGCTTTTTTCATATATTGCTTTGGAATTGTGATGTATGAGAGCCTATTTTAACCAATAATCTACCTCCTCAAAGTATATCCCATACAAACACAGAAGCCATAAATAATGACCTAAATGTCAGAATCTTTATTGCATCATTGATCTTGGTAAAAAACAGTAGAAACAAAACTCAGACTCAGCCACATGTTAAATTATAATTTATCCTACCTTGAAATCTGTCTGATTTGTTTGAATATGTGTGTATTATTAAAATACACACAGAACTACCTACCAGGCTATTAACATGGGTGTGGGCAGGTTAATGCAGCTGTATAAGAGAAAGGAAGAGAAGGAATCCCAAAAGGGGGAAAAGAAAAAATGACCGTATATTCAAAGGCATGTATATAACCATATTTATGCATTTATGTAAAGTTATATATATGTATGGCTAAAACAAAATTAAACATTAACAAAATTCTCAAAAGCTGGCCCAACTTAGTTTTTCCACCAGATTTCTCTTGATTCCCCAGCAGAGGCTCTCAGTTTGGGTCAGAATATATTCCTTGATCTGCCTCACAAAAACAACCAAAAATACTTCTGTTTCTCTCATGGAAATGTTCTCCACCTGCTATTTACCACTCAAGTTCTCCATGGCACAATTGATTTGCCACCTCTTCCTTGAATATACCAGCCCACATGGAGTCTCTTCTGACTTCTTTATCCTTACAAAATAATTCAGCACTTAATTATATAGAATCATGAGTTGTTCTGATTCTTTTATGCCAGTTGGTCTTGTCTCCCCAACTATTAGTCCTATTCTATGAGTCTATTTCCCTTAACATATGCATCATCAAATTGTACCTTTAGTGTAGTAATTGTCATGTATAGTGGAATGCTTGATCTTGGGTTTCCAAATAGGGTGACAGCTAGGAAAGTACGTAGCCTTGACCTCAAAAGATCTTAGTTAAAATCTGTGCTCTGTTACTTCCTAAGGAATGCACCTGAGTACATTATTCGCTTAGCCTTGTTTCCATTATCTGTAAAATAGTTTCCTCAAGCTCAGTATAAATTTTTAAATAGCCTGGATTATAGAAAGAACTCTGGTTTTAGAATCAGCTAACCTGGTTTTGTATCTAGGCACTACAACTGTTTTATTTCAGACAGTGCTAAGTAGCCTCAGTCGTGTCCAGTGTCTTGCAATCCCATGGACTGTAGCCCGCCAGGCTCCTCTGTGTACAGGATTCTCCAGGTAAGAATACAGAAGTAGGTTGCCGTTCCCTCCTCCAGGGCATCTTCCTGACCCAGGGATAGAACCTGGATCTCCTACATTTCAGGTGGATTCTTTACCCCTGAGCCACCTGAGAAGCCCCATCTCCTATAGTACCCAACAATTATTAACTGTGTCTCTGCATTCAGGTGATTTCGGTTTGTCAATAGCTGTGATATGCATTAAGTAGCACTGATGTCACCACATAATTTTCCTAACTGGCATAATTTTAAGTATGAAAAAGGAACTGTTAATTTATTACACCGGATGGGAAAGCAAGTATAAACAGGGACTGTCCCTGGGAAACTATTAGAACCTATGGTGACTCCCATCTCGAGCAAATATTCTAGTAATAGACACCTTATTCGTGAGCAGCAGGAGATAATTTTAGTCTCAATTCACCCTTCCTATTCTTGATCCTGGGCTTCCCTGGCGGCTTGGTGCTGCTGGTGGTTTAGTTGCTAAGTGTGTCCAACACTTGCGACCCCATGGACTGTAGCTTGCCAGTCCCCTTCGTCCATGGTATTCTCCAGGCAAAAATACTGAAGTAGGTTTCCATTTCCTTCTCCAGGGGACCTTCTCCACCCAGGAATCAACCCTGGGTCTCCTGCTTTGCAGGCAGATTGTTTACTAACCGAGTTGTAAGGGAAGCCCCTCCCTGGTGACTTAGTGGTATAGAATCTGTCTACAGTGCCGGACACACGGTTTCGATCCCTGGGTTGGGAAGATGCCCTAGGGAAGGAGATGGCAACCCCTTCCAGTACTCTGGCCTGGAGAATCCCATGGACAGAGGAGCCTGGGAGGCGAAGGGAGGGGGGCTACAGTTCACGGGTTCACAAGAGTTGAACACATCTTAGTGACTAAAACACCACCACCACCACTGTCAACCCTGCCCCTAGTGGAAACGACAGGTCTTTAGTCAAACAGAATAAAGAGACAGACTATGTTGTCATAACTCATTAGCCACTTGATAAAAGGCAGTCAATATTAACAAGCCTTCATTTTCTTTATATTCTCCCTTGAAAACTTCTGAAGTATATAAAGCAGAGGTTTCGGGTTGATAGATAAACAATAAATCTGAACTTAAGGTCATTTTATTAGGCTTACACAGTATTTTTTTTCAAGGATTAGAAAGTATTGCCAATATTCTAAATTGAAATATTTAGACAAATACCCTCATTCGCAACTTCTCTTGAAAAATTGGGGACATGTGTTAAAACTGAAACTTCATGTCACTTGTCAAGGGTCAAGTGGAACTGAACTGTTGGTGCCTCCTCGCCCATCTCTCTTCAATTCATCACACTTCTCCTAAAGAGGTTTAGTTTCATTCATCACTCCCTTTATCACATTATGATCTGCCTGCCTAACTCACTCACAGGTCCTGCAAAGACCCTGAAAGATTTTAGATGCTTTTTTGAGCTTCATGTAAACCTCCTTCAAGCAGCTTGCAGCAAAGATTTTCAGACTGATGCTGAAAACAAGGAGAGCAAGTCTTACAAAAGCTAAGGAGATTTAAAAAGGGAAGAAGGATACAGACTAGAGAAAACAGTGGACTCTGCTCAACTAAAGTGGGTCTTTGTG
This sequence comes from Madoqua kirkii, assembly GCA_006408675.1. Taxonomy (NCBI): domain Eukaryota; kingdom Metazoa; phylum Chordata; class Mammalia; order Artiodactyla; family Bovidae; genus Madoqua; species Madoqua kirkii. The sequence continues at coordinate 7,861 of SJYC01016962.1, forward strand.
GACTGGGATATAAAATAATATATAAAAAGGTAGGAAATAATATACAATTACTAAATATTTATGGACTGACAGATGACTAGATGGATTACTCACCATCTGAATATCATAGATAAGTGTGATTATCTACAGTTGTTTTTTTTTAAATTGCATACTTAACAAACCTGCCTAGAATTTGAAAAAAAAAAAAAAAAAAGACACAAAAATTATATGCAACATAAAAACAACGTTTATTTAACTTATAAAACTGTTGGGGTCACACTCAGTAATAAGTAAATGTGACTTTAAAATATAATAACTATAAAATGTTATAAGGCTTGATGATGAAGATGAGGAGGAGGAGTCATTTGTATTTATAGAGCATGCTTTTTGGTTTGGGAGGTTATCTGAATATCCAGATAAAGTTTATATTTCTTGCTTCTGTATTCATTTTATTCATTGATCACCTCTTGTTGAAAATGGACAAAAAAAATCATTACTAATATGACTTGGGTCAGTTTGTTACTTATTTTATTTATTTCCTGTAGGCCCTGTTCCTTGCATATTGCCATTCAAAACAGGAAAGAACCAAGATCTGAGCACCAGATGGGTTTGAAGCAAGGACCCTGGACAATCTAAGCTTTGAAGAGTGGAACCATCAATATACAGAAGACAAAAAAAGGAAAAAAAAGGAAAAAGAAAGATGGCTAACTCTCCATTCTCCTTTATCATACCAAGAGACCACTCACATTTCTGCATGGCATTCCTGAAAATCCACTTGTGACAAAAGGAATTTTGTGTGCTGCCCCACTTACAATATTAGCAACATTAGTAAGAAATATAACAACTAATATTTAATGAGACCTTAGTATGCAAAACATTTCTCTCAATCCTCATACTAGCCATATAAGACCAATAATATTATCTCAAACTTATAAATGAGGAAATTGAGGAACAAAAGGATTAAGCAAACACTAAAAGTCATGCAGCTAGGAAAATGCATAATGAACATCTGAACACAGATAATCTGATTCTACAGGCCATGCAGTCGGCTTCCTTGCTACGTAGTTGCTTTCCGTGCCAGTCACTCAGTCGTGTCCCACTCTTTGCAACCCTATGGACTGTGGCCTATCAGGCTCCTCTGTCTATGGGATTTCACAGGCAAGAATGCTGGAAAGAAAGAAAGTGAAGTTGCTTAGTCGTGTCCAATTCTTTGCAACCCATGGACTGTAGCCTACCGGGCTCCTCCGTCCATGAGATTCCCCAGGCAAGAATACTGGAGTGGGTTGCCATTTCTTTATCCAGAATACTGGAGTGGGCTGCCATTTCCTTCCCCAGAGAATCTTCCCCACCCAGGGATCGAATTGATGTTTCCACTGTCTTCTGCACTGCAGGTGATTCTTTACCCTCTGAGCTATCAGGGAAGCCCAGTTGCTTTTTACTGCAAACATTTATATATTTTTCTCCTGCTGACTTCTTTTGTGTTTAGAAAAGAACCTTGGCAGTCATTCTCCCTTTCTTTCTTATATATCCCTTCTTATTATATAATGAAGTTTTTATAATAATATTTAATTTCATATAAAAACATAAAATGTTTTGTTATAATGTGGTAATAAAAGAACTTACCTTTATATAGCATTTTACAAATTATTTTATAATTCAGTAATTCTTCCAGTTCTCAGAAAATCCAAGTTTGTAAAGTATATATTAACACCATCATTTTCTTAATAAAAAAAATAGGAGACTCAAAGAAAACTTGAGTTGCCCAAGTCACACTGCTATTATAACTCCATTCAGACTCAAGCTGGTTTTTCTTACCTTATATATAATGTTCTTTTCAGTCTCTCTTCCTGTACTTTCTCACCTAGCTCAATGCCTGTTGCAAGAAGAACCATTACAATGCTATGATAAATGAATGAGTGAACACAAGTCCTGATGAATGATCACTCCAATACATATATTCTTGTACAGACCTGCTAGCTTTCTTATTCACAGGATAGAAATGCTGAGTCCTACGACTGCATTTTTCTAGGCTGTTATTTAAGGAAAAATGGTAAGCAGGAACTACAACTTCTGGTTTGTGACAATGAATATTAAATTACATTCTCCCTCAATAATTTGGAATTAATTAAACAGATTTTTTAATAAAATGGAATAAGCTGTATTCCTTTGTTATTTAAGCATCTACTATGTCCAGGAGAATAAGAATGGCATTGAAAGAAAAAGGAAATTTTGAACATATTAAGGGGAAAATCTAGACCAACATCCCATAAGAATCTCCACACAGTTAGTAATCTGGCTTTAATTAAGACAGGAAGACCTACAAGTCCTAAGTGTGGCAGGCAATTAGTGCTTTACCTCACATTAGGGATGTGTATACAGTATGCCTGGGCTTGGCTAATTACTATTTTCAGAAGGACACATATAACAGAAGCAGAGACTGCTGTCTAAGGAGCTCAAATAGATGCTGCAGTTCACTCCAGGGAAATATAGTACTGCACAAACTTCCAGTTTTACATTTTAAAGACAGATTACTGTGTAGTTCATTTCATCAGCAATATTTTTGAGAACCTACCATTTATCAGGCACTGTTCTAAGCACTAAAGATAGTGATCAAAATAGAAAAACTAAACAAAGCAAAACTTCCTTCTCCCATGCCAGGTACAATATAATGGAAGAAAATAACTCATAATATTAAAAAAAAAAAACCCATAGTATGTCAAATATGCACTGTGGAGAAAAATAAGTGCAATGATGAACATGATGGCCAGGGAAGGATTACTCGGGGTCCCACTGAAAAAGTGATGTTTGATCAAAGCTCTGAAGCAGGTGAGGCAGGAAGCCCTACACATATTTGGAGAAATATAGTGTTCCAGACAGAAGCCACCACAAATACAACAATCCAGAGGTAAGGAGAACTACAAGGAGGCCCTGTGCTCTATGGGGTGAGAAATGGAATATTCCCTGCCATATCAGAGAACAAAGGATGTCACAGTCATCAGCAATTGCAGCCATCAGCCAAGGGTAAGCTGGTAAGGCCCGAGAGAACTTATCTTCCCATACATGGAAAAGTGCTGTATTCCTTGACCTGAAATATCTGATTTCTTTAACCGGCAATCTTTTGACATCAGGATTACCTACCCTTTGTTGCAAAACTTCTGTATATCCTAGCTGCTCCCATCGCCTCCTCAGAGCAGTTTCTCAGAGCCGTCTGAAATGCTGTCTGCTGGGCTGCAGTCTGCATCTTGCCCCAAGTAAAACCTAATTTGCACCTCTCACATGGTGCAAATTTTTTTCAACAGGGGAATTAGTAGGAAATAAAATCATAGGGCTGGTAACTAGTGCTGTAGGTCATTTTAAGTAAGGTCTGTATGACGCAGGAAGCCTTTAGTGGGTTTTCTGGAAGAGGAGGGACCTTATCTGATTAAAGTTGCAAAATCTGTTGTAGCTGTACTGTCAAGAAGAGAGTGTGTGAGGGGTAGCAGAAGAGAGTAAAGGCTATAGAGAATACTGTCTGGGAAGTACAGTTATCCAGTGGGAAAGGTGATGGTACTTTTGACCAGAGTGGAAACAGTGAAGATGATAAGCAGCAGTTGAATTAGGCATGCATTTTGAATATGGAGTCACAAGAGGAATTAAGTAATCATATGTGGGGGATGTATTGGAGAAGGCGATGGCACCCCACTCCAGTACTCTTGCCTGGAAAATCCCGTGGACGGAGGAGCCTCATAGGCTACAGTCCACAGGGTCACTAAGAGTCAGACACAACTGAGCGACTTCACTTTCTCATTTCACCTTCATGCACTGGAGAAGGAAATGGCAACCCACTCCAGTGTTCTTGCCTGGAGAATCCCAGGGACGGGGGAGCCTGGTGGGCTGCCATCTATGGGGTTGCACAGAGTCGGACACGACTGAAGCGACTTAGCAGCAGCATGTGGAGAACAGTGAGAAAAGTATCATGGAGACTATAAGGAGTTTGGTCTGAGTAACTAGAAGGATGGAATTGTAACAAAATCTACTGATTAAACCAAACAAACAAGAGCAATGTAAAATCTATTTACCTCGCCAGAAAAATTTTAGTTATACAACACAATATTATTAACTATACCATTGATCGTCAGAACTTAATCATCTTGCGTAACGGGTGACTAGCACCTTTGCCCAGCACCTTTGCCTGCTCCCTTTCCCCTAGCCCCTAGTGACCAACATTCCACTTATCATGAACAAATTAATTAATAGGTGAAGTGATAGTCACTCAGTCGTGTCTGTCTCTTTACAATCCCATGGAATGTAGCCCATCACTTCTCTGTCCATGGAATTCTCTATGCAAGAATACTGGAGTGAGTAGCCATTCCCTACTCCAGGGGATCCTCCCAACCCAGGGATTGAACCTGGATCTCCCACAGTGCAGGCAGATTTTTTACCATCTGAGCCACTGTGACCCCTTAATTAATAGGGCCAGAGAATAATTTTGGAAGTGGTGGATATGTTTATGGCATGGATTGCAGTGATGATTTCAAAAGTGTATACTTATCTCCAAATTCATCACGTTGTTAACATTAAGCAGAGTATTTTGTATGTCAATCATACCTCAATAAAATGACTTAAAAAAAACAGGGATTTCCTTGGTGGTCCAGTGGCTAAAACCCCACTCTCCCAATGCAGGTGGCTGGAATTCGATCCCTGGTGAGGGGAATAGATCCCACATGACATAACCAAGAGTTCCCATGCCACAACTAAAGATTCCACGTGCCACAGCTAAGACCCGGCACAGTCAAATAAATAAATAACTTAAAAACAAAGCATAAAATGTCAAATATGACAATACTTGCTTCTTATCCCCAAGAAAAAACAAGCTAGTAAATGCTCTGCCTTTACACTAAGAAATTTACAAAAATAGTATAATGTACAGAGGATTGTTTCCATTAGGCATCAGAGAGGAGGAAAGAGGTCTTCTTTCTCTGATAAGTCAGGCTTGTGGCCATATGGTCCTAGAGTAGGAAAACCTTGAAAGCCTAAACCTTGCCAACAAGGAGACAGGTTTAGCATCTGGATGTCAATTTCTTCATTATAAATGAAAACTCTTTGATACAAAAACCGTTCATAGCATAGAATAGAAAGGACATGCCATTTAATACCACAGGTGGATCTAAATGAGAAAAATGTAATTATTCACTTTTTATAAAAATAAGAACATCTATAGAATTGTAAAATTAAAACAAAATCAACTTAGAGTTTCCTAGTAAGTTAACTTTATCCTCTCCCATCATTTATTTGTCTATATACAGGATTTTGATGATTTATCATGTAAGATGTATCTGAAGACTAACAACACTCCTTTCCAAAATGAATCTAATTTTGATTTCTACAGTCTATGGAAATTTTGTTACTGATTTTTAACATCACCCCACTATCCGTGAATGTACAAGAGCTCTGTATCTTCAAAAGACAGACCTGGTTTCATGTTTAAGTTCATGACTCTGCGAGGGCAAAAGGAGCTAGATCACAAAATGTTACTTCACATGTCTAATCCTCATTTACCTAATCTGTAACTGATAGTACTCTTGGTCTCACAGAGTTGCTGGGAGCAATCAACAATTCCACACAAAGGACTTATACACAATACTTGGCACACAGAATAACTCAAATATCAGTTCCTTCTAACATTCTCATTGCCATTAATGTTATACAAGAGCTTGTTTTTATTCATATGAGTTTTCATTGATTCACAATTTCTTCTTGTTAATTACTTCACCATCCACCATTAGAGAATTATGCATGAGCTGATCATGTACCCTGTGACTCGCTATGTCACTGTGCCTTTAAAAATCCTTCCCTGAAATCCATCAGGGAGTTGGAGTCTTTTGAGTTTTAGCTGCCCATAGTCCTTGCCAAGTACCTGCAATAAATACTGCACTCTTTTCAACAAACCCTGTTATCCGTAGATTGGCTTTACTAGATAAAACTCAACAAGATGAACAATAATTAGTCATATGAATGTGATCCTACAAATTCGTGTTAAATTTTCACACCCCACAGACTCTGGAGTTTTTCCTCCATATACTGAAGAAAAAAGGTGGGAGCACCTGAAACCAACCTCGAATCTTACCTTCATTGTATTTGCCTTTTGGCAACCCACACACTCTTTTCAAGCCCACGAAGAGAAGAGCACAACTTTTGCAAGGAGGAACAAAGAACAAAAAAATTGCTTAGAAACTCAGTAGACCAGAAAAAGAGTAGAAAATTATCATGAAAAAAAAAAAAGAGCTTTTCATGTTGACTACAGTTGCTGTAAAACTACTATCTGGTATAGGTCAAATTAGTTATGAAAAAGTGTGTAGGAAGATACAACTTTCAGTAAATTGCATTAAAAACTAAGCAGGTAGGTAGCTTCTATTCGCTGTTATACAAGCTGATTGAGCTGTCATCTTTGAAGAACTTAGAATGGCTAGATTTTCCAATTACATTTGCCCCAGGTAAGTAACACATTCTTCTAATACCCTGTCCACCCAACCTCAAAAGCTGCATCTTTTCCTTTGCTCAGTCCCTACTCTTCTTGTTACCATGCCTAATCACCAGAATTCTCTGAACACAACCTCTACTTCTTTGCCTCTGGGATTTTGCTCAATCTGTTCTCTGTTCTCCTTTAACTTGTCTACCCATCAAGTTAAAGGAAAGTCTATTCTTCTTACAAGACTCAATAGTAAGCTACTTTTAAAGGCAATTTTCTGACACCTCCATTTAGAAATAATTATTTCTTTTAAATAAGCATTTCTACAGAAATGTTTCCGAGCCTCAAAAGATATCTAATAAGATGTAATGACTAGTACATTCTCATCACTCTAGTTATGTGACTTTGGAGAGATTAAGATTTCTGATCTCATTTTTTTTCTTCTGCAAAATAGAATAATAACCTTGGAATCTTGTAAAAAATAGTTTTATTATGTTAATTAGCATTCATATGTTAGTTCCTGGCATAAGTCCTAGTTCATATAAGTATTCAGTAAGTGATAGCAATTAACAGTTTCTTATAATTGGAGAAGGCAATGGCAACCCACTCCAGTACTCTTGCCTGGCAAATTTCATGGATGGAGGAGCCTAGTGGGCTGCAGTCCATGGGGTCACTAGGAGTCAGACTCTACTGAGAGACTTCACTTTCACTTTTCACTTTGATGCACTGGAGAAGGATATGGCAACCCACTCCAGGGTTCTTGCCTGGAGAATCCCAGGGATGGGGGAGCCTGGTGGGCTGCCGTCTCTGGGGTTGCACAGAGTCGGACATGACTGAAGTGACTTAACAGCAGCAGCAGCAGCAGCAGCATGCTTATAATTATAGTAAACCCTTTATCTGTATGCTCCCTCATTAGACAATTTTCTCCTGGAAGGTAGATACCTAACCTTTTAATTCATTTCTCTCTCCATATCCCCATCCCAATCTATCAATATTTGTCACAGTGCCTTGTACTTAGCAAGCTTTTTGGTCCCAATAAAAGCTTCCTAGCTTATTCAATTAATAAATTATATAGGTGTGATGTTGTGATTTATAATAAGAAATATATAGATGGTCTTCATCCTCATTTTTGGCAAAGAGCTCCTAAAACCCTTTGGGTTTCCAAAGTGTGGGGAGAGCCTAAAGGTGTCCTTTATTGTGTTAATTAGGTGCTTTATGGAAAGCACCTATGGACAAACATGTGATTAGAAGGCTGAAACTGCAGACCTGATATCCTGACATCTGCTAGAGATGGAATTCAATCACCAATGGCCCAGAGCTGTGTAATGAAGCCTTCACTGAAAACCCAAAAGGACAGGTTTCTGAGAGCTTCTGGGTTGGTGAACACACGGAAATTTGATGAGTGGCACACCTGGAGAAGGCACGGAAGCTCTGTGTCCCTTTCCACAAACCTTGCTCTATGCATGTCTTCTATCTGGCTATTCCTGAGTTACAATCTTTTCTAATAAACCAGTGATCTAGTAAGTAAAATGTTTTCCAGACTTCTGTAAGCCTATCTAAAGAACTGATCAAACCCTAGGAAGGAGAAGCTCATGGGAAACTGATTTATAACCAGTTTGTCAAAAATGTAGGTAACAACTTTGGCTTTTTTTAATTTATTTATTTTAATTGGAGGCTAATTACAATATTATAGTGGTTTTTGCCATACATTGACATGAATCAGCCATGGGTTGTGTCCCCCATCTTGAACCTCCCTGCCACCTCCCTCCCCATCCCATCCCTCAGGGTCATCCCAGCGCACCCTGAGCGCCCTCTCTCATGCATCAAACCTGGACCACTTTGGCTTTTGACAAGCATGTGAACTGCGAGGGAGAGGGGAGGCAGTCTTGTAGGACTGAGTTTGTAACCATGAAATTTGATTATATTTCGGGATAAACAGTGTCAAAATTCAGTTGATTTGTAGGATATTTAGCTGGTGTCCCAAGAATTGCTTGCTGGAACGGGAAAACCTCCCCCATCACTCACATTGGAATTAGTATCAGAACCTATTTTGTGTGTGTGTGTGTGTGTGTGTGTGTGTGTGTGTGTGTGTGTGTGTTAGTAGCTCAGCCATGTCTGACTCTTTGTGACCCCATGAACAGTAGCCTGCCAGACTTCTCTGTTCATAGAATTCTCCAGGCAAGAATACTGGAGTAGATTGCCATTCCCTTCTCCAGAGGAACTTCCCAACCCACGGGTCAAACCTTGGTCTCCTACATTACAGGCATATTCTTTACCATCTGAGCTACAGGGAAGTCCTAACTATTTAGTAGGTGACCCCATATTTTAATTGCTCATCTGAATAAAATTGGTCTTACACAGTTACCAAAATAGAATAACTATCCTGTAATTTATCTATTATTTTGATTCTGAAGTGTGAGTACTTTTATAACGGTCTGAGGTTGAGAAATTAACTGATCACCAGACAAACATGTAATAAAATAGAGTCTATAATAGTAGAGATTGATTTATAATAGTAAACTATAGCTTATGTATATTGTATTAAATGCCTCTAAATATCAGTTTATCAATTATAAACTGAAAGAGACTTAGGGTCTATCTAATCCAATCCTACTTGTTTCATAAATGAGCAAATCAAGACACAGTGCATGTTTTGCAAAGGGTTTTTAGGAGACATGCAGATTGAAAGTCACAGGACAGACTTAAACCTAGGTTTCTTCATTATTCTTTCTTACCCAGCACTTACAAGTAGAAGAGTATTTAGATTTCCTGATTATTTTATCAATATGATAAAACATTAAACATTATTTTAGGGAGACAAAGCCAGAGGGTTTTTTTTTAGGATGGTCATAATAAGTTTGAAATGAATATCTTCAGGTAATAATAGGATTAAAGCTGACCTTCAAAAATATAAATGACTTGGATAGGCCAAGGAGATCATAAAGTTACTTCAAGCAAGAGAAATAATGAGAAAAGTGTGGAAGCAGGACAAAGGCTTGCTGAGAGATAAGAAGAATATGGGGTTGGAGAAGCACATTTACAGAACTCCAGCCCCCAAAATGCAGGAAATGACATAATTATAAGGGATCTGAGAAACATGTAGTCCAATTCAATCATGTGATAGTCAAAAAAACTGAAATGTCTTTTCCACATTAGTAACTACATCTGAAGGAACTGAGTCTGGCTCAATTTCAAGCATGTTATCTTCGGGTTGAGCCCGAGACAGTTTAGTACCTGTGTTCACAGAGAGGGGGATTGGAGTAGGAGACACAGATTGAGATGCTACACACATAAAAGCGAGAGCTGAACTTATATAAGGAAAAAGCTCTTAGAAGAGAAGGGGGGGAAAAAAACAGGAAGAAAAAATATAGAAGGCCAAGACAGATTCCTAGCCGATACTCACATTTGGTTGGCAGAAAGAAAGGGAATCAATGAGAAAGTGGAGGGCCTCAAGCGGAGTATTTGGGGAAATAAATCACAGTATTTTTAGTTCTATCTTGGGAGAACTCCATATCCTAAAAGTCACTGGGGAGGTCGTCCACTGTGTATATGCCCATCAATTTCAAAACGCTAGATTCTGTTTTAGTATGTATGTCTGGCCAAATGTTTCAAATCTTGCATGAAAAACAATTCTAGGAAGTTCAGCAAAGCATTTAGAAAAAAGAGAATTATATCAGACTAGTTTATCCTCAGAAATGCAATAGTGAATTGAAATATTTTATTAAAAATTTGATCTCTAAGTAAAAATCTCTCCAGACTACTTATTAAATATTAGTTATCAAAGTTGCTTTAGCTCTGAAACCCCTCTTTTATCAGCATTTATGAGACACAAATGAAGCCTACTGCTGACTCAGTCGAAAAGGCTACACTAGTCTGGTAAAATTGCTTAAAATTAATTGACAGATCTGGACAGCAATATCATTGGAGGAGCTACATATAATCTTGAATGAGATGGTAGAAGGAAGAACAATTGGTTAAAAAGTTTAAATTAAAAAGCTTGCAACCATTCACTTATTCATTGAGTGATGCTGTCTACATCAGAATGAATCATATATTGACCTTATCAACGCTGAAACACAACTTATGACTGTTTTTCATGATTACAAAGGTGTTTGTGTGAATTTTTATTCAATTTTCAAAGAACTAATGAATCAGTTCAGAATAAAAGTAAGTCATGACCAACTAAGCAGATAATCTTAAGAAGTTCATTTTTCCTTAATTTCTGTCTCTGTAAAATGAGGGTATAAATTGAATAAACTGAAATCCCTTCTCTCTTTAAAAATAATTATGTAGTTTTTATCAAAGCCCCTGCAACTTAACTTTTCATACAGTTGTAATATAGATATGGATGTAGGTCTGGGGTACATAATATGTTATAGGTAAAGCATTAAATTTAAACATTAGATTGAAATGAAAAAGATTTTCTTTAAAAAAAAAAGTACATCTGTGGGAGGTTTAAAGACAAATATAGATACGTGCCATGTGGAAAATTAGTACAAAACTTTATGAAACATAAGGAGGCAAAAGTTCTACTCCTTAACCTCTTCTGTATGAAGGAGCTTTTATCCTCACTTCTCCAAGTATCAAGGTAAGATCCAGTTTACAGATAAAGAATCATGTGAGAAAGATATCATATGATAACTGGCAGACTGGCTGGATCTTGGCAGGTGCCTTCATGGCCTCTGCCCAGTACCTGAGTTTGCTGCTACTGCGGCTGCTAAGTCGCTTCAGTCATGTCCGATTCTGTGCAACCCCAGAGACGGCCACCCATTAGGCTCCCGGGTCCCTGGCATTCTCCAGGCAAGAATACTGAAATGGGTTGCCATTTCCTTCTCCAGTGCATGAAAGTGAAAAGTGAAAGTGAAGTCGCTTAGTCACGTCCGATTCTTCGCTACCCCATGGACTGCAGCCTACCAGGCTCCTCCACCCATGGGATTCTCCAGGCAAGAGTGTGGAGTGGGGTGCCATCGCCTTCTCCGGTAACTGAGCTTAGCACAGTTGAATCACCAATTTCTCCCCCTCCTTGCAATTAGTGGCATTAATCACTCTCTACCATGAATATTCTTGTAATAGATATAGGTTTATCTATATTATGAAGCTTAAGAATGAGATGAGAAGCCAAAGGTCTCCATCAATCTCGCTCGGAGCTGCCTTCTTCGCCTTTGAAAGTGAAGTCTCTCAGTCGTGTCTGACTCTTTGTGACCCCGTGGACTGTAGCCTACCAGGCTCTTCCGTCCATGGGATTCTCCAGGCAAGAATACTGGAGTGGGTTGCCATTTCCTTCTCCAGGAAATCTTTCAGACCCAGGCATCGAACCCGGGTCTCCCGCATTGCAGGCAAATGCTTTAACCTCTGAGCCACCAGAGCCTCCCCTTTGAGACTACATCAATGAGGGGGGAAATAAAGGAGTCTCTGGTCTAAGGCATGGGTCTCCAACCTCCAGGATCTAATGACCTGATAATCTGAAGTAGAATCGTGTCTACTATCTGAAGTAGAATAATAGTAGAAATAAATTGCACAATAAATGTAATATGCTTAAATCATCCCCAAACTATACCCCTCCACGTGGACCATGGATAAACTGCCTTCCATAAAACCGGTCCCTGGTGCCAAAAATGTTGGAGACCGCTGGTCTAGGGTATATATATAAGGGTCTTGGCAAACTAAAGGTGCATCTCTTGCCTGAACCTTTTCATCACACACACAAACACACGTAGCAAAACATCATATGTTTATAAAATTAGAGAACCATAAGAGACATTAGATCCTCTAACAGTTTTAAGTCATGATTCTTGGAGAAGCTGAGTTCTGTGCAGCCGTCTGAAAGAAACCTGAGAAGGTTGGAAGGTCTTCAAAGGGTGGTCAACTGGGCCATCATATCTCTGATTCAATTTTTTTTTAATTCATTTTCATTTCTCACACAACCAGGATGCTGCTACCTTTAAAATACCTTAATCACTGATCAAGCTCACTTTATTCAATTAGTATGTTAAAAAAAAATAGTGACCCAAAGTTTGGTACTTAACCAATGTTACAAATCTATGGCAGAAATAGGACAAGAATTCAGGTACCTAGACTTTAACTCCAAATGGAAATGAAAAAGTTAATGAAAGTGGAAGTGGTAATCACCTGTGATTCTGGATTTTCCATGAGGTTGCTATAGCTTATGAAACTCGCATTATGAAGAGACAATTAAGAACTTAAAGAGGTAACTAGGCAACAGCAATGCCATTTTCCTAAAAATAATATGAGAGATATTATGCAGGGATAGTTTACTTTTGCTTCAGCTGAGCTATTGCATATGTAGGAGAGGAGAGGTTGAGCATCTGCTGGGAATCAGCATAGACCTTTTTTCTACACACCTATTCTGCAGAAGACTATTGATAATGAAAGTACCTACTAGCTTGTTCCTGTGTAACTAACAAAATCTAAACCTGTAATATTCCCTGGCTGTATCATTACGAAAGGCAGATTCTGATCTGTGAGATGGCCCTAAAGAAAACAAATAAGGTAAAGTTTGATGAGAAAATTCTATGGGTAGAGTTGTAGGAATCTTAAGCCCTCTGGGCCAATCCCTCTTGCTGGGCTTTAGTTTCCCTATCTGTAATGAGGAGAATGAAATTGATCTCTAAAATAAATTTCAATTCTTACACGTCGGTTATGTTGACTGGAGTATAGTATTCTTTGTATTTTATTTTTTGCTTTAAAATCATATGCAATGCCTATAGGGAAAAAGACCAAAGAAAGAAAAATATTAGCAACTGTTTTAGAAACATGGTGTCAAAGCCTTTGTATTGCTGTATTTAAAAACACCATCTCAGACAGAGCTGGAATATGGACTATGAATATTATTAAAAATATTCTTTTGACTAGAATAGAGGAGATACAATTTATTTTTAAATATGATTGGTGTGTGTATGTGTTCATGTTCATATCACACCAACTCCAGACATAGACTAGACAGTTTAAAACACAACTGGAATTAAAAATGTGTCAACCTGTAGGCTGATCGCCCTAAAGTTTATAACAATAGCCTCAAACGGGTCCTTAATGCTGCTGTCAACATGTATTTTCACTCTCCTGGAAGACTATTTCATATTTTATTCCCTCACTTTCAACTCTGTCTTCCAACACCTCCTCCCCAGAGCTCACTCTCAGCTGATGGTTTTGCTTCCTGTTTCCCTGAGAAGACTGAAGAAAACTTCCACAGCTCCCATCCACCCCCTGGCATCTGTACCCATATATTCTGACTTGCTGCCTGATACTCAAGACAGACTAACTGCATTCCCACCAAAGCCTATCTCCTTTACTTATGAAATAGTTTCCATTACTGTCACCTACTTCAGACCAATAACTTTCCCATGCTCTCTCTTTACTGAGTCAAAGTCAGCCTCTCTCCACACCCCACCTCACCCCTAGTTGATAACTCCCTCCACCATACACCATACTGTTTTAATCCCTAAAAATTGGAGGGAGGGGAAGCAACCTCTTAACTCCTGTTTTCCTGGTGGTTTTTTCCATATTTGTTTCCTTTCATTGCAAAATTCCACAAAAGTAGGGTTAGTAGTTATGTCTCTAACTTCTCTTAAATCTTCCACGATAGGTTTTGCTGTTGCTTGCTTGCTGTTCCATACCTCCACTAAGACTATCAGAGTCACCAATGGCTCTTCAACGCCAAAGTCGGTCAATCCCTAGTCCTCGTCTTATTTGGTCTATCAGGGACTTTTGACACAATCGCTTGCCACTTCCTCCTCGATACACTTTCCTCCCTCGGCCTCCAGTGCACAACACTTCCATGGCCCTTCTACAACTTCACTAGATGCTCCTTCTCAGTCCTCCCATCTCTTGACCTGTCTACTTTGGAAAGCCCATGACTCAGTCTTTGGATTCTTCTATTTTTTATCTTTATCACCTCCCCTTGGTGACCTCATAATTCCTCATGGTTTTAAACCTTATCTACATCTGATACCATTAGATCAGCTCCAGGCCAGATATCTCTCCCTAACTCCAGGCATTTATATTACATATCTGTCTTCTTTATATTTCCACTTCGTCTAAAAGAATTATATTCAAACTGAGCCAGTATTCTCAAATGAACTTTCTGACATTTGCTAACGGATCAAATTCACTCATCATTTTCCCATATCAGTTGATGGAGAAATCTTGCAGACCAAAATCTTGACCCCTTTTTTTCATAACTCACTTTCAGTTCACTTTCAAAATATATCCAGAATCTTAACTATGACTTCTCAGATCTCCACCGCTGCAAGGCTTCTAATTGGTCTCTCTACTATTGCAGGACTGAGCATGGGGGTAGGTTTGGAACTGAGAGTGAACAGACATGAGGCAGATGAGTTTAAAGTGAAATCCATCTAATATGACTTCTTTTCTTAAAACCCTTCATTCAATGAACTCCCATTTCACTCAGTGAAATATAAAATTTTTATAATTAATATATGACAACAGTCCTGAAATAATCTTGCTTGGCATTGCAGATATAACAACACATCTGTTTCAGAAAACACTTTTTCCATATTCCTCTGTAAATGCATCTTTAAGAATCAAAGCACATCACTGCACACATGCTTACAGGTTTACTCATGATCAATACAGCACTCAATTATCTTTATAATGATAAGGACATTTAGAATTTAATTATGCTATTTATTATTTCTCTCTGCTTTCAGTACCCTACACTCTTTCAAAAATGCTGCTGTCATTTCAGCTTTTTTCAATTCTAATAATTCTTTTGGTTTCCCCTTCTATTACTAGTTTCTCAATTCAATTTCCTTCCTAATTTTAATTCTTTCACATCAAATTATATAAGTGTTTTATAAACCTATTTACCTTACTCCTGGTAATAAAATACTAATAGTCTTTATTTTTATTATTGTCAATTATAAACATGAACTTTTAAAAGAAAAATATTCTGAATTCATGACAAGAAGGGGCTAAGTACTCCTTTTCATTGTTTCCTGTGTTTGTTAATACTATATGAATCCTTTTCATTTTTTCCTATATTTGTTAATACTATATGAATTAAAAAATTGCATATACATAAGTCCCATGTGGAGGGACTTCAACAGAATATGCTCCTACTGTACCTGGGCTATACGATTTGCAAGTTTGGAAGAAAGGGAGAGAGGAATGCTTAGTTCAAAAAATTTTTTTATCTATTTTGGTTTGTTCCCCTATCTTCTGCCATGTAATATGGGGTCAGACACTATGAAAGTTGTCTGAGGTTTATACTTATGTCAGTTGCTTGATGGGAAGGTCTAAAATTCAGAAGAGGAAACTGGCCTAGCTCGTTTGGCCACACATCAAAGTTCCATTCTCCCAGCTTTCATCAATTATACAGCTGACCTTTTGATAGCCATCTGTCAGTCTCTAGTCTCTATTTATCAACTGGTTTAAAACTCAGGTAGGGAGAAGAGAAAGGAATTTATGAAGTTCATCACAATTCCAACATATTCAAGGATCAATGATACTAGTTTCTAAACTCCTCATTTTTGCATATATAATCTGAGGGCAGAGGGCTATAGTGGAAAGGATGGGCTCTGAGGTCAGTCTTCGCTTCTAATGTCAGATGTGTTACTTATTGACTGCATCACCCCAGTCAACTTATTTAAAGCCACTTGGCTTCTTTTCCCTGATCTATAAAAGGCATGAAAAATGACTCCCTCACTGCATCGTTGTGGAGTAATATATGGAATGACTAGCAGGAAACAGTATAAATGTATGCTCAGAATTATTACTGTTCCCTTTATATTAATAATCCATGGAATAAATGACTGAAATCAAGTCAGAAGTAAGATTCATGAGATAAGTACTTACTTATTTCATTCAGAAATAAGTAGTCATGAGAAAGTTACTTACAGACCAAAAACAACTGAGTTTTATAGACCACATATTTTGCAAAATAACCAGTCTTTTATATTGAAGGGGAAGTAAATAAATTATCCTCTTGAAAAACTGAAAGACACTAATAAAGAAGAAAAAGGTACCAGTAAATGTCCAAAATTTCCACAGTAGCTCATGTGGGTGGAATAAGAGGACCCTTGATTCATCCAGCCCACGGCTTGTGTTCTATATAATTACAAGTTTTTAATGGCTTCTGCAAAGATGCTGTTGATCATTACATGACAACAACCCCATAAATATGTGTCTGTGTTGAACACTAACACTCACTGGTTACTTCTGATACTGACAACAGTACTCACTACTATTAATAAAATGCATCCCCTTATAAAGCAGACTTAAAGAATCCTGATAGATGTCAGCAAGGTAAGAAAGAGGATACCCAACTTCTAAAGTATACCTATAAATATCTGGATGAACATGACTGTAAAATTACCCAAAATGGAATGAGATGCTTTGGTTTGTGGCTCCCTACACCTCAAGAGATGGCCAAATATATGTTAAAACAGTCCTTAATTGGAGTAGCTCTAGCAAAGATTCATGAATAATAATTAGGAATTCTAGATGACCTTTGAAAGTACCTAGTCAAGAACTCAGAGCAAAGCCACACTTATCTGACTTGGAAGCTTGTAACATTTTTTATAAGAATACATGGAAGATGTACAAAAAAGATCTTCATGACCCAGATAATCATGATGGTGTCATCACTAATCTAGAGCCAGACATCCTGGAATGTGAAGTCAAGTGGGCATTAGAAAGCATCACTAGGAACAAAGCTAGTGGAGGTGATGGAATTCCAGTTGAGCTGTTTCAAATCCTGAAAGATGATGCTGTGAAAGTACTATACTCAATATGCCAGCAAATTTGGAAAACTCAGCAGTGGCCACAGGACTGGAAAAGGTCAGTTTTTATTCCAGTCCCAAAGAAAAGCAATGCCAAAGAATGCTCAAACTACCACACAATTGCACTCATCTCAAATGCTAGTAAAGTAATGCTCAAAATTCTCCAAGCCAGGCTTCAGCAATACATGAACCATGAACTCCCTGATGTTCAAGCTGGTTTTAGAAAGGCAGAGGAACCAGAGATCAAATTGCCAACATCTGCTGCTGCTACTACTGCTAAGTCACTTCAGTCATGTCCGACTCTGTGCAACCCCAGAGAAGGCAGCCCACCAGGCTCCCCCGTCCCTGGGATTCTCCAGGCAAGAACACTGGAGTGGGTTGCCATTTCTTTCTCCAATGCATGCAAGTGAAAAGAGAAAGTGAAGTCGCTCAGTCATGTCCGACCCTCAGCGACGCCATGGACTGCAGCCTTCCAGGTTCCTCCATCCATGGGATTTTCCAGGCAAGAGTACTGGAGTGAGGTGCCATTGCCTTCTCCAGCCAACATCTGGTGAATCATGGAAAAAGCAAGAGAGTTCCAGAAAAACATCTATTTCTGCTTTATTGACTATGCCAAAGCCGTTGATTGTGTGAATCACGATAAACTGTGGGAAATTCTGAAAGAGATGAGAATACCAGATCACCTAACCTGCCTCTTAAGAAATCTGTATGCAGGCCAGGAAGCAACAGTTAGAACTGGACATGGAACAAAAGACTGGTTCCAAATAGGAAAAGGAGTACGTCAAGGCTGTATATTGTCACCCTGCTTATTTAACTTCTATGCAGAGTACATCATGAGAAACGCTGGACTGGAAGAAACACAAGCTGGAATCAAGATTGCCGGGAGAAATATCAATAACCTCAGATATGCAGATGACACCACCCTTATGGCAGAAAGTGAAGAGGAACTAAAAAGCCTCTTGATGAAAGTGAAAGAGGAGAGTGAAAAAGTTGGCTTAAAGCTCAACATTCAGAAAACGAAGATCATGGCATCTGGTCCCATCACTTCATGGGAAATAGATGGGGAAACAGTGGAAACAGTGTCAGACTTTATTTTTGGGGGCTCCAAAATCACTGCAGATGGTGACTGCAGCCATGAAATTAAAAGACGCTTACTCCTTGGTGTTGGGGTCCTTTAATGGACCAGAACCTGGTGGTCCAGAGTCGAAAGTGAAAGAGAGAGCCGGAGGGAGTGAGAGAGAGAGAGAGAAAGAAAGATGTAGGGACCCAAGCTTTGATGGAGCAAAGGTATTTTATTAGCAGAAATACAGGCTTATATATCTTTAGTAAGATGATCACTCAACTATTACACAACTATTGATGAAAATTTATCAATTCAAGATGGAATCAAGATTGCAGGGAGAAATATCAATAACCTCAGACATGCAGATGACACCACCCTTGTGGCAGAAAGTGAAGAGGAGCTAAAAAGTCTCTTGATGGAAGTGAAAGAGGAGAGTGAAAAAGTTGGCTTAAAGCTCAACATTCAGAAAACGAAGATCATGGCATCCAGTCCCATCACTTCATGGGAAATAGATGGAGAAACAGTGGAAACAGTCTCAGACTTTATTTTGAGGGGCTCCAAAATCTCTGCAGATGGTGGCTGTAGCCATGAAATTAAGATGCTTACTCTTTGGAAGGAAAGTTATGACCAACCTAGACAGCATATTGAAAAGCAGAGACATTACTTTGCCGACTAAGCTCCGTCTAGTCAAGGCTATAGTTTTTCCTGTGGTCATGTATGGGTGTGAGAGTTGGACTGTGAAGAAGGCTGAGCGCCGAAGAATTGATGCTTTTGAAGTGTGGTGTTGGAGAAGACTCTTGAGAGTCCCTTGGACTACAAGGAGATCCAACCAGTCCATTCTGAAGGAGATCAGTCCTGGGATTTCTTTGGAAGGAATGATGCTAAAGCTGAAACTCCAGTACTTTGGCCACCTCATGTGAAGAGTTGACTCATTGGAAGCGACTCTGATTCTGGGAAGGATTGGGGGCAGGAGTAGAAGGGGACGAAGGAGGATGAGATGGCTGGATGGCATCACGGACTCAATGAACATGAGTCTGAGTGAACTCTGGGAGATGGTGATGAACAGGGAGGCCTGGCGCGCTGCGACTCATGGGATCATAAAGAGTCGGACACGACTGAGCAACTGAACTGAACTGAACTGAAAAATTTTTATAGTAAAATCTGGTTCATTTGCTCATATATAAATTATATAAACCTTTTTTTAAAATGATTAAGTCTCTACTGGTTTTGGAAATAAGAGTGCTCGTCACATCAGTGCCCTTGCTAGCGTTTTTCAGTGATAATTACTCACTGCAGTGAAAAATAATAAAAAGTATCTATAGCTTCTTACCTATGGGATGATTTTCTTCACTTAACACAAAAACAGCAAGAATGACTGACCTCTTCTCTTCTCCTAATTCCCAACTTTAGTAAAAATCTTAAAGTCTCATAGTAAAACTAATATCAGATTTCAGGAAAAATTTAACATGTGTCAGAGACTGCAAGAATTCTACCCTGACAGCTCATTATTTTTTTCTCCTTTTTAGAGTGGTAAAAGAGAGAAATGTTTTGAATTTCTGGTTTAACATGTTGCTTATTAGTCACCCCTCAAAACGTTAAAGGGAGGGTCAATTAATCTAGGGCCAGAAGAAGCCTTAGCATCCCATGCAGACATTTCTCATTTCTTATTTTAGAAATGTTGACATTCGGGAACTTATGAAGAAACTGTTAACTCTCCCACAATCCCATTCATATAATGACAGCTTGTTTCCCTTAGGTACCAAGAACATTCTTAAATATGAATCCGTTCAGGGCTTCCCTGGTGGCTCAGCGGTAAAGACAAGGTAGGACACACGGGTTCGATCCCTGATAAAGGACAATCCCACACGCAGAGGAGCAACTAAGCCTATGTGCCACAACTATTGAGCCTGTGCTCCAGAGCCCAGGAGCTGCAGCTACTGAAGCCTGCATGTCAATCCACTGCAATGAGAAGCCAACACCCTGCAACTAGAGAGTAGTCCCCACTCACTGCACTAGAGAAAGCCCACATGCAGCAATGAAGACTCAGTGCAGCCAAAAATAAATAAACAAAATCATTAAAAAATAAATCGGAGTACATAAGATCATTTACCAATACAAGAGAAAAAATACTCTTGTTACCCACCACCACTCTATTGGGCTTCCCTGGTTACACAGATGGAAAAGAATCCACCTGCAATGCAGGAGACCAGGGTTCAATCCCTGGGTTAGGAAGACCCCTTGGAGGAGGGCATGGCAACCCACTCTGAGTATTCTTGCCTGGAGAACCCCATGGACAGAGGAGTGCAGCTCTCAGCCCGTGGGGTTAAAAAGAGCTGGACACGACTGACCAACCAAGCACAAGCACTCTATTACAGAGAACAGTAGTCAAATTCATTTTATTTTCCTTATTAAACGTATATTTAGGCAGTGAAGAACAGTGGAAGAACTGTATTTGTGTTTTTATACCATCCCTCTTTCCAGTTATCATTGGAGTGTACTGATCACAAGATAATATCCAGGCTAAATAAAACACATGTATATAGACATAGTCAGTTCCGTAGTTTGAGACCAGGAGGAGAAAAAATTTCATGAAGAACATAGAAAATGAAAGCATGGGTGAGGGTAGAAAAAGAGGAATTTGACTCAAGTTGTCCATGTGGTTCTGCTTTCTCAGACTGAATTATTTCTAAACAATAGCATCTGTAAGAACAAAACCCAGAGATGTATTCAAAGGCATTTTCAACGAGGCGGGCTCAAGATGGCAGAGTAGGAAGACCCTGAGCTCACCTCCTCCCACAGACACACCCAAACTACAGCTACATATAGATCAACTGTCCCTGAGAATGTCCTGAAGACTAGCAGAACAGCTCTTTTATCGTAAACGATACAGAGAAAAATCACACTGAGATTGTAGGAAGGGAAAAAAAGAACCCAACTTTCAGTGGGCAACCCAAAAGAGGAAGGATATTTCAAAACCTAGAAGAGCTCCCTAAAAAGTGAGGAATTTGAACTCCAGTTTGAGCACCCCAGCACTGGAGATGGCACCTGGAAAATGAACCACTTAATTGGTTTTGAAAACACATGGAGCCTATGACCAGGAAAATCAGAAGGCTACAATAAAATAAGACTCCTTTCTTAAAGGGTGCATGTATGAACTTACTTGGGCTTCCCAGGTGGCGCTAGTGGTAAAGATGCTGCCTGCCAATGCAGGAGACGGAAGAAACTCAGGGATCTTCCTGACCCAGGAAGGCATGGCAACCTACTCCAGTATTCTTGCCTGGAGAATCCCATGGACGGAGGAGCCTGGCAGGCTACAGTCCATGGGGTTCCACAGTGTCAGACACAACTGAAAGGACTTAGCACTCATGCACGTACGAACTGACTTGCTTGAATGACAGCACAGAAGCAGCAGATAGAAAAGTGTCTGGAACATTGTTAGCCTGCCTGCCAAGGCTGACCCAGAACACCCACCAGCCCACACCCAGCTCCAGCTCCAAGCCTTCTGCCAAGGCAGCAGCCTTAAGCATGCCCCAGGAGGGGTTCCGACATACACTAGACTCCAGCTCTAGCCCCTCTGGTTCCAGAATTCCCACCAAGATAAAGGTCTCAGCATGTGCCAGGAGAAACCCTGACCCATGCTGCAGCTACACCCCTGGCTGTAGCCAGGAGTTAAGAGATATACAAAAATATCTTACTGTTCAAAAACATAAAACATGGGAGAGGAGTAAGGTGTAGAGCACGATGACACTGTGATAATTATTTTTTTCAAACAGCTACAGGAAATATGTAACAACTCTTGACACACTCACAAAAGAAAACATATCAAAGGCCATAATGTTAACCATGTGTCCAAGAGAAGACAGCGGAGCCCAGGGCACCAGGACAGCATCACACTACCTGGTTCCTATCATTGTGTTCCACACGGACATACATGTCATTCACTTCTGCAGATGTGTCCAAGTTACATAAAACAGAACTTGCTCTCACAAAGCTCATCACCATCATATTCACTGTTATTTATATCTGCTGTATCGAGATACACTCACATAATTCTCACAAATGTGAGGTTAAAGAAGAGGTAACTGAGGCATGAGGTTGAAAACTCCATTCACAGACAAGCAATAACTTAGTAACAGAATGGAATAAAGGCATACCTCTCATACTCTAAAACTCATGATTTAAAACAATCTATAGCTTGTCATTCTGTGTATTTAAATAATTATAATGGAAGGAAAGAAGAAATAATGGCCACAAGGGAGGTACAGATAAAGCATTGTGTTGGCATTTCAGGAAATTACATTAGTTTTTAATAGAGGCAAAGTATCTTATGAAGATGTTTTGATTTGAAACCCTTAGGTAGGACATTCTCAATTATGAAAAAAGGTACAGTACCCTGCAAAGCAGAGAGAACTACATGAGCAAATTCTGTGGGGACGGAGGTTGGGAAAAGCACAAAAGCCACACAATTTCACTTTGGCTGAAGTGTACATCATATCAAAGAGAAGGAAAATAATATTCCTGAATGTGTTCTTTAGTGCTAGTCACCTTGCTGTGTATTTCACATGAAATACCTATTTGTCATTGAACTATTACAAGAACTCAGTGAAGTATTATTAGAGTTTTGACAAAAATAAGTAATTGACAAAATGACAGAGCAAATGTATTCTGGTGAGATGTTGAAATCAGAGAATAAAGCCCATATTCTCTCAAAAAACATCATATTTTATAATATGATGAAAAATCCTAAAGACAGATATAGAAATGGAAACAGGGACCACATTGAGTAGAACCTTAAAGATCAAGATAAAAAAGCTTAAACTTAGCTTTGACTATAATCAAAATTCATTGCTGGCATATTTATATCTCTACTCTAAAAAAGATTTCTCTGTATGTCAAAAGCACATTTTAGTCATTAACTGATTGACTTGTCTGTCATGAAAAACCAAGGTCAGTAAATTCTAATGTGTTAAATTTTTGTTGTTGTTGTTCTTTCAGCCAAACTTTAAGCTCCTGAGTCATAACTCCCATGCAACAATCAGACAAATAAGAAAATCAAAATACTTCAGTGGATATAAAATTCACGATAAAAATTATTAAATTAGTTATATAAAGAGTAAAATAAAATGGATAGTAGAATGCATTCATGAAATGGAGACTTTCTGTATTTTCATATACATAGGACTGGAATGTTTGCTTTGGTGAAGGAGGCTGCCATGTATTTGCCAAAAGATAAAATCTACCACTAAAATGTCACTCCTTATACATACACTTTCCACGGATAATCATTTTTCCGAGAATTTATCCTGTAGAAGTAATTCAATACATGCAATATTTAGGCACACAAAGATGTATTTCCAATCACAAAATTGTGCAGGAAAAGTACAATATGAAGGTATAGCCCAAAATAGTAACACTGATTGTGGGGATGTCTGCTGCTGCTGCTAAGTCACTTCAGTCATGTCCAACTCTGTGCAACCCTGTAGATGATGGCCCACCAGGCTCCCCTGTCCCTGGGATTCTCCAGGCAAGAACACTGGAGTGGGTTGCCATTTCCTTCTCCAATGTATAAAAATGAAAAGTGAAAGTGAAGTTGCTCAGTCATGTCTGACTCTTCGAGACCCCATGGACTGCAGCCTACCAGGCTCCTCCATCCATGGATTTTCCAGGCAAGAGTACTGGAATGTGGTGCCATTGCCTAGCTTGTGGTTAATACTGATTGTGTTTTCATGATATATTTTTATGTTTTTAAAAGTTTACATAACGAACACAAATTATGTTTATATTGGGGAAAATATGCAATAATACCAAATGGAGCGAGTGAGAGAGGCACAGAACTGGGAATTAAGGGAGGACAGACCTCTTCATTTCTTACTTTCTCTCTCTGCTTCTGCCCGGCTCTGGGCACAGGAATTTGTGCATGCTGCACCTTAAATATAGACTAGGACAGGAGATGTTTTCCTATCTTTTGGTGAAAAATGTCAAACCACAGGACCTAAGACTACTTTGAGTATTTGGAACAATATAACCTACCAGGAGAAGGAAATGGCAACCCACTCCAGTATTCTCACTTGGGGAATCCCAGGGATAGAGGAGCCTGGTGGACTGCAATCTATGGGGTCACACGGAGCCAGACATGACTGAAGTGACTTAGCAGCAGCAGCAGCATAACCTACCATGTCATAACTTATTCTCAAACTGGAATTAGCATGGTTCACTATGTAAGACGTATTTGTTTCTGCTCAGAGAAATGCAAAATTCATTAGAGCTGTCAAGTGGTGACTGGAATGTGACCCTATATACGTGACTTTTAGAGCTCATTTCTCATTGTCAAGGTCAAGGATCCATTACTCTGACTCATGTTTTATGTTAGTAAAATGATTTTGGTTTTCAGAGTATCAGTGATCATACTTCTTGAACTTTGAGACATTCTGTCTGATAATTTTTTATTTGTGTAGATGTGTGTGTAAAAAAATTCAGTTTTTGAGTTTCATATTAAAATTTAACTATGTGTTTAATGTTCACTTTGATATTAAAAGTAAAATATATTGTTTTTGAGAGAATTAGATTTCTTGTTATAGATATCTAAATGCTTATCACTCAAATACACTTGCCAACATTAATGCACAGAGTGAATATTTCCATAAGTAGTACTTTGATGGTTAATATTTTCTCATTTTTTTCTTAGCTATCTTATGCAGTTTCCCATTCTTGAATCCATTTCTTCTGAAATTCTCAATTACATTATTACTAGAGTTTGTTATTCAAGTTGGCCAAG
>SJYC01016965.1:0-17168 GCA_006408675.1 Madoqua kirkii
ACCGGAGTATAGATAAATTACAGCATTTTCAATTAACCTATTTTTATTTTTAATTAGATATTATGTATGCATTTTATATACATATTTGATATTTTATTTCCTTAGCTTTGTTATGATTTTAGACATATAAAAAGCTATAATAATATATACTATTTGATGAGCTTGGAGATAAGCATCCATTTGTGAAATCATCATCACAATTTGTGCTACTATTTTTATAAGAATAAGTTAATTTATATTTGTATGAAGTAAGAATCATTTTCCCTCCTCCTCCTGCCTCCTCACTTCTAACCATCACTCATAGTTTTCTGTCTGTTGTTTCACATCTATCCATATAGGCAGATCAGTAGGTGAAGAAGGGCAGACAATTAGGAGAGTAGACAGATAAAATGTCTTCTTTTAAAATGAGAAATAGCACGTTGCTGGAGTGCCTGTATGTACTATACCTGAATTTACACATTTTCAAACAGCAAAATGGTTCCCTGACTTAAACTGAAAGGATGTAAGACAAAGTCACAAGCAGATAGATTTACATTGAGGATATAGAATGTTAACAATATAAACTATATCAAGATGATGGATTTACTCTCTCAGTAGCACCTCAGAGTTATGCCGTTGACAATAACAAATGACTCAAAAACCCTAGTGACTTCCAACAACAAGGTTTAATCTCAATGCAACCAAGAGGAGTGAACAGCTATTTGGATCCATGACTCCATCACTCCCCACTGTGAGACCACAATAACGAGACAGTCGCTACCTGGGACACTGCGTGTATCATAGCAGAGGGAAGAAAAACCACGGAAAATGAATATCTGTGTAAAAACGTGACAGTCATCTCTTCTGCTGACATTTCATTGCCCTATATCAATCCTTCAGTCAAGCCTGATATCAGTGGGTCTAGGGTATGGAAGGAGGCTAAGCAAATATTTTTAACAATATTTAAATTACAATAGCTTTTTAAATAGTAACTGCCATATCTAGCCTTGTATTATTCTATTTTATTTCATCATATGAATGCATCACAATTTATTTGTAGACATTTATGTTCTAATTTTTCAAAATACAAACAATGCCTGACTGAACATATTTCAGTATAAACCCATGTACACACAGTTGTTTTGGACTATGCTTAATAAATACAAATTAAAACTCTAGAGTTCTCTTTTATGCCTGCATTTTCCCTCAATTTTCCTTCTTTTACAAAATAATACAAGTCATTCTTGCCTGATTAAACAGCTTATCCATTCACCAAAATACTGATAGAAGCTGGCTTAAAATATCTATTACTGTGACAGCAAACTGACGTTTGTAAAAAAAATTTGCTTTTTGCTTTTTTATCACTTATTTAAAAAAAAGGTAGTTCAGGAAGGATGATTTTCTGTCCTCTGAGACTATTTTAATCAGATTTTTTTCCACCTTGCAGACCCAAGTTACATAAAGAATTACTTCTTTGTAAGCTTTCTGGCTACTTGAATATCATTAACTGAGTTTGGGTCAACTCTGGGATAGCTTCCTTTACTCCATGTATATTTCAAACTCTAACACACACCTTTTCCTATGTCACTGAACAAACATAATCAAGTAGTAGATAACACTTTTTGAAATTAATGGACAGTTATACCTTACTTTAAATATCATTTAAACACATAGGCTTGCTTGTAATTTTGATAGATATTATGATATCTTATGATGTATGAATGTATTAATTATAATATCTCTAGGAAATTCAAAGATGACTACATCCATAATTTTGTAAATTTATTCATCCAACAAACATTCTGAAAATTGAGGACCTACTCTGTGAAAGACACCATGATCAGACGCTGGAGTCATGAAGAAACAACATGATCTTGCTACCACACTCTCCCAGTTAGTACACAGCAACACTGTGACCTAAAATCAGATCCATCTCTGGACAAAGCCTACAATTTTAACGAGCATGTATTATGGCCTAGAGAAATATGTGAAGACTATGCTATCAGTAACTGTTTTACTAAATGGAAAACAGTCTTGCTTATTCTGCTTGGTTGACAAACTAAACACATAAAGTGAATGAAAATGAGATTCCTTTCACTAACCACTAACATGAATAGGGGAGGACAAAGAAACAAGAAAGTTTTTGTTTTTTCCTTTATTCTTAATATATTCAACAAATGCTCATAGAAACTCCTTATGCAGCAGGCATTGTACCATGGTACATGCTAGAAATTCAGCTGTGACTAAAAAAGTCCAGGAAAATACAATCAAACAAAAGAAAAAGAGACATTAAAAGGAGAAAGCTGCAGGGAAGACACAGGCAATGAACAAATAAAATGGAAACAATGAAAGAAAAATAATTCAGGGGAAGTTATTCAACTAAAAGATAAAACCATTTCAACTTCCTCAAGTGGTATTCTTGATAGAAACAAAACTACTGGGGGAAAAAAAAAATTTCTGGGGAAAGGAAAATTTTTGAAGAGGGGAAGAGATAAAATATAAGCCTAAAATATGTATTTTGAAAGGGCAGTAATACAAACTTACATGAAATGAAAATCATGAGATATAGATATATATATATATATCACACCAATTAAATGGCTGCATTTTAAAGCTGATGAAAGACTCCTGTGAGTGACTGTAAAAAAAAACTGATAGTGTTGGGAGGCAGAGATATTGAATAATATCCTCTAAGCTGATAAGGAACTTTAAGGCTTGATAAATGGAGTGCACTTACGAAGTTTATTGTGGATAACTTATGGGGAATCAGGCAACAATGATTCAGAGGCATTCACAGCTGTACTCTGTAGAGTCAAAAGGGGTATCAGTTCAGAACAGTTCAGTCACTCAGTCGTGTCTGACGCTGCGACCCCATGAACCGCAGCACGCCAGGCCTCCCT
The DNA here is from genome assembly GCA_006408675.1 of Madoqua kirkii. Taxonomy (NCBI): domain Eukaryota; kingdom Metazoa; phylum Chordata; class Mammalia; order Artiodactyla; family Bovidae; genus Madoqua; species Madoqua kirkii. The sequence continues at coordinate 2,880 of SJYC01016965.1, forward strand.
GTTCATCACCAACTCCCGGAGTCCACCCAAACTCACATCCATTGAGTCAGTGATGCCATCCAACCATCTCATCCTCTGTCGTCCCCTTCTCCTCCTGCCCTCAATCTTTCCCAGCATCAGGGTCATTTCCAGTTCTCCAGTAGCACTTATTGGGCACTTACCGACCTGGAGAGTTCACCTTTCAGTGTCCTATCTTTTTGCCTTTTTATACTGTTCATGGGGTTCTCAAGGCAAGAATACTGAAGTGGTTTGCCATTCCCTTCTCCAGTAAGAGGATTTAAATGAGCAAAAAATAAAAATAGAATCTGACCACTAGGGGAAAGTAAATCCACACTGCTGGGAACCCGGGGTTTTTCTCCTCCCAGGGGTCTCATGACTATTAACCATCTACATCAGCAAAAGGCACTCTTCCAGTTTTCATATCAGACAAAGGCAAGAGGAAGGGTTGACGAGAACTTAGCCTGGGAGCAGGCTAAAATTCAATCACATTGAGAGGGGAGAGGATAGGACTGCTGGCCTAAGACAGAGCTGACAAGATGGAGTCAGTGCAGTTCAGCCAAATAGATAAAAGGACTTACAAACTTTGAAACAAACTGACCTTAGGCTTTTTCATAAAATATGAGTATAAAAGTACAGAGAAGTTTTGTCACTAAAATTTTTATACTTAGATAGTATGTCATCATGGAGAAGGGAACAGCAACCCACTCCAGTATCTCGCCTGGAGAATCCCATGGACAGAGGAGCCTGGCGGGCTGCTGTCCCTAGGGTCACACAGAGTCAGACACGACTGAAGTGACTTAGCATGCATGCATGCATTGGAGAAGGAAATGGCAACCCACTTCAGTTCCTTGCCTGGAGAATCCCAGAAACAGAAGAGCTTGGTGGGCTACCGTGTATGGGGTCGCAGAGTCAGATATGGCTAAAACAACTTAGCAGCAGCAGTATGTCATGAAGAATCAAAGAAAGATAAATATTCTCAAGACATATATTTTACTAAAGGCTACTATGGGGAATGGAGAAGGCAATAGCAAACCACTTCAGTATTCTTGCCTTGAGAATGCCACCAGGGAAGCCCTTGAGAATGTCATAAACTGTATGAAAAGGCAAAAGATAGGACACTGAAAGATGAAGTTCCCAGGTCCATCGGTGCCCAATATGCTATTGGAGAGGAATAGAGAAATAACACCAGAAAGAATGAAGAGACATCTGGAGCCAAAGCAGAATCAACACCCAGCTATGCATGTGACTGGTGATGGAAACAAAGTCTCATGCTGTAAAGAGCAGTATTTCATAGGAACCTGGAATGTTAGGTCCATGAATCCAGGTAAACTGGAAGTGGTCAAACTTGAGATGGAAATAGTGAACATTGACATTTTAGGAATCATTGAACTAAGATGGACTGGAATGGTACTAGAAGATCAAATCGCCAATATCTGTTGGATCATCAAAAAAGCAAAGGAGTTCTAGAAAAACATCTATTTCTGCTTTATTGACTACACTAAAGCCTTTGACTGGGTGGATCACAACAAACTGTGGAAAATTCTTCAAGAGATAGGAATACCAGACCACCTGACCTGACTCCTGAGAAATCTGTATGCAGGTCAGGAAGCAACAGTTCAAACTGGACATGGAACAACAGACTGGTTCCAAATCGAGAAAGGACTATGTCAAGGTTATATATTGTCACCCTGATTATTTAACTTATATGCATAGTACATCATGAGAAATGCTGGGCTGGATGAATCACAAACTGGAATCAAGATTGCCGGGAGAAATATCAATAACCTCAGATAATGCAGATGACACCACTCTTATGGCAAAAAAAAAAAAAAGAATTAAAGAGCCTCTTGATGAAAGTGAAAGAGGAGAGTGAAAAAGTTGGCTTAAAACTCACCATTCAGAAAACTAAGATCATGGCATCTGGTCCCATCACTTCATGGCAAATAGATGGGGAAACAAGGGAAACAGTGACAGACTATCTTCTTGAGCTCCAAAATCACTGCATATAGTGACTGCAGTCATGAAATTAAAAGACACTTGCTCCTTGAAAGAAAAGCTATGACCAACATAGAAAGTATATTCAAAAGCAGAGACATTACTTTGCCATCAAAGGTCCATCTAGTTGAAGCTATGGTTTTTCCTGTGGTCATGTATGGATGTGAGAATTGGACTATAAAGAAAGCTGAGTGCCAAAGAATTGATGCTTTTGAACTGTGGTGTTGGAGAAGAGTCTTCTGAGTCCCTTGTACTGCAAGGAGATCTAACCAGGCCATCCTAAAGGAAATCAGTCCTGAATATTCATTGGAAGGACTGATGCTGAAGATGAAACTCCAATACTTTGTCCACCTCATGTGAAGAATTGACTCATTGGAAAAGACCCTGATGCTGGGTAAGGTTGAAGGTGGGAGGAGAAGGGGACGGCAGAGGATGAGATGGCTGGCTGACATTACCGACTCGATGGACCTGAGTTTGAGTAAGCTCCAGGAGTTGGTGATGGACAGGGAAGCCTGGTGTGCTGCATTCCATGGGGTCGCAAAGAGTCAGAGATGACTGAGTGACTGAAGTGAACTGAACTGACTATGGGGGAAGCCTGACTGATACTTTTCTAGGACAGTATCAGTTTCATGTTAGGTGTATTTTCTGAAAACATTTTATCAAATATAAATTCTTCTTCATGTAAAGCAGATCCTTACTTAGAAACTCATGTGCTTACTTTCAGATATACTGGTCTGTGGAGCTCACTGTAAGCCTTTTATATTGTGGGTTATCCATTTTTAGAATTTGTTCAGAAAAATCAGAGCCAAACTGGAAAAACACATTAAAGCTTCTCCTGGTGGAACATGAGCCACAGATACTCTGTTGAAATCACATAAATGAGATTCTTTTTGTGATACTATAGCTGGCAAAGCATGGAGTTTTGGACAAAGAAGGGGGTTTGATATTACAAAACTGGATTTGGTTCCCACCAATACATTTCATAATTATCAGCCGCCTTTGTTTACTAATTAACCTCTCGTGACTATGTTTTATCATCTGTAATATGAAGAATCTTAAAAATAGTACTATCACTAGTTATTATGAAGCTCATCATTATAAATTTGTAGATCCCACATAATGTATGACTTTTCTTTCCATAATGAATAATTTTATACTCTTCTCACCTTAGTCCAGCAGCATATCAAAAACAACAAGAAACCAAACACACAGAAAACCATATGCCATTATAAAGTTTATCATCCTTTGCTTCTCCTACATCACATTTTAATTAGCCTTAGTTTAATGAAAATAACAGAATTTGTCAGCAAAATGCCTGCAGTAACACTGAAATTTTATAATACAACAGTATGGAGCCAAGTCAGTTACTTAATATTTCTAATGGTTAGTATCTTGATCCATAAAATGTACTTAATAATCCCAACTTTTCAGTTTTATGAGGCTTAAATGAGGTAAAATTATGAATATTCAGAACAGAGTAAATGCTTAGTATTTCATATTCTCATTTGACCTTTCTTGTATTTTCAGAGCTTTCAAAGAATATAAATATTTCCCAGAAATTTTCAGAATTATAAATTACTAGATAAGTAATATTTGCCTTAAATAATTTTAGAAGGAAAACAACATAAAATTGTACAGCAAAATCTCTAAATAGTATTTTAAAGTGGTCTTTTAAAGCAATCTCCTCTTCATTTAGATGGTATTTTAAAGGGGAGCCTCACAGGTTGCAAAGGGGAGTCCACGGGGTCACAAGAGTCAGACACAATTTAAGAACTAAATAAAAACAAGAAGAAGCAAATATTACATACATATATCAAGGCTGACATCTTTGGCTCAATACTCCAGTGGATGCAATTTTGTAGGTGAAAGGGGGCTTTGGCATCCTCATTTTCATCCTTTCTGCTTAAGAAGAACCTACTACAAAGAGGTCTCTGGGGGAGAATATACGTGGTGATCATCTGAGTTACACTCGTAGCACCATCCCTGGGGGACCGGGCACATTACTTCAGACAATGTTCACAACAATTACATAAGTAGGTAATATTACTTCCAGGTTGCAGATTTTGAAACTGCCAGAGACTGGACATTGATGCTATCAATCCCGTTAGAACAGAAACTAAATAACAACCAACTCTCTATATTTGGGGTGGTGCTTATAGCAGTATCTGGCACACAGTAAATATTCTGTAAATGATCATTTTATCACATTCCTTTCAAGACCATACATTTACCATACAATGTAGGACTCTTCTCTGCTCCACAATGATTTGTCTTGGGCTATTAGTACTATGTTTAATTTTGTTTAATTTTGCTCTCAGCTTTTTTTAGAGTTGTAAAATAGTTTCTTAACTAAATTTCCATTTTAGTATATTATCCAAGATTTTATATAGAAATTAAAAGGAAAGGACTGCTGCTGCTGCTAAGTTACTTCAGTCATGTCCGACTGTGTGCAACCCCAAAGACAGCAGCCCACCAGGCTCCCCTGTCCCTGGGATTCTCCAGGCAAGAACACTGGAGTGGGTTGGTGGCATTTCCTTCTTCAGTGCATGAAAGTGAAAAGTGAAAGTGAAGTCGCTCCGTCGTAGCGACCCCATCAACTGCAGCCTACCAGGCTCCTCTGTCCATGAGATTTTCCAGGCAAGAGTACTGGAGTGGGTTGCGATTGCTTTCTCCAAAAGGAAAGGATAAAGTGAGACAAAAGGAGTTATATGATTCTGTAGAGAGAGAGTAGCATAAGTTGTTTTTTTTTTTTAATGTCTGATTGTTTTAGCCAGTAGACTACGCAGATAGAAACATGAGTAAGATAAGAAATAAGATTAACTGGAGAACCATAAAGAAGGGCAAGAAAAGTGGAAAATTTAGCTGGCAATACCTACACAATAAATATAACTAAAATGCTACTGAATTTCGGCTTTGGGAGATCGTGTACATCTGTGGCTGATTCATGTCAGTGTATGGCAAAACCAATGCAGGATTGTGAAACAGAATACAGTATTAAATTAAAAAAAAAAACAGATTCCTGATCTTCACATTATTTGCTGATTTTTAAAACTTTTCTTAAAACTGATACTCACTTTTAAAAAAAGAGGGAAACATTATGGAAATGACTATGATTTTATCCTCTCTTAGCTGATGTTTTTCAAGACATTTAAATTACCTGCTAAACCAAGGATGAAATAAACTGATAAAGCCAAAAAATAATATTTTGAGCTGTACTTCCTCAGTGTTTATGCAAAAATACAAAGATCTCTGAATATAAATTTTCTATGGAATGGAACAGTTGCACATAATACAAATTATTAGTGACAAATTTCTGGCAAAATACTTTATGTAACATCAAGCACTTAGGATTCAAGGGGGTAATCTCAGATATTCTGATACATGCTCCTCAAAAGGAAAGCTTCTGGTGGCACTGAAGAGTGTTGGGAAATTCCAGGCAAGTTTAGTTTGCACCACTGCAGATTTTTGCGTGTATGTGGGAAGGTGGTCCTTATACATGTTCAACTTGCACTTTATGCATAAAAACATTTTGAAAATACTGAATACTGGAAACACTGAATACTCTGTACTTAGAAATATTTACATTTGTTATTTGAATGCATAATTAACTGCTTGGATTTAAGGTCCATAAGAGCAGGAATTATATGAACTGTCTGGCATATATCAAGTGCCCCATAATAGTGTTAAAATCAATCAGTGAATAATTCTAATTAATAAACCTTAAAAATCTGAACCATAGGGAAAGGGGAAATGATGAGTGAGAGCAGAGAAAGACTTCAGAGTAATTAGGGGATAGATTTGAGGAGGTTGGAAGTATTTCTAATGTTGAGCAATTTTGCAGAGATAGACTAAAAATTTCCCCTAGATGATTCATGGAGGGATTTGATGAACCCCAGTGTAAACATCTACTTATAAAATTGTATTGAATCCTAAATTTCATCCCAGAGATAAGGACAGAGAATGTCTTTAAAATGCCTTCCTTATTCCCCAGAGGATTCCAGTCAAAATGGGCTGACACTGACAGCACTCCTCCCTCCACTGTAGAGCTTATGAGGTAGGCTACTCTGGAATTTCAGGTTTACTTGACATGTATTTCATTTATTATTGCCATCCTTTGAATTGTAACAACTTTACCTCTAGGTTTTCATGTGTATAATTTGCCATGCATCTTACTCAGGATAAAGGTTGTCATATGTGAATTTCTGCTTCTCACCTGAGCTTTGAGAAACGGTCCTACATTTCACAATATTTGACTCACTACAAAATTCAAGTCCTGGACTGCTAATATTTGTCCTAGATGGGCTAACTAAGAATGGAAAGACATCTGCTCAAAGAATATAATATTCCTCATAAAAAATCTACTTAACTAGAGAAGAAAGAATAAAGGATGCCTTTTCATGATTATAGATAGTAGTGGTAGTAGTGGTGGGGGTCCATCCAAGATGCATTGCTTCTGAGATGCTTTCATTAAATTGTCCTAGTAGAGCAGAGATTGATTTTTTTTTTCTTTTTGTTGTATCTTCTCTGTCTGCCACAGAGAGAATGCTGAACAATATGTATTGGATCAAGAAATTAAGTTTATGTAAAACCAAGCTAGGCATTGATGACATGGGAATAAGACAGCTAGTCCTAATCCTCAAGAAGCCCTCAGCTTAATGGAGGTAATAAATGTATATTATTACTGTACAAGATGATAATACTACCAGTGCTGATAAACATTGAGATGCAAAAGTAGCACAGAGGAAAACTGCTGAATTCAGATCAGTAAAAATGGGACAGAGTAAAGGCTTTCTATAAAAGATAGTGCTAAAATTAATTCTTCAAGCATGTCTAGGAATTAGCCATATAAGTAATGGGGAAATAATTATTAGTGACAAAAAATATGTACAAATGCAGGAAAGAAGGGCACATTGGTACATGTCTAGGTGTAGCATAGTGAGAAGCAATTCTTTTCTTTTAATCTTCTTGCTCTGAGTTCTCCTATCCTTCCCCTTTATTTCATCCAGCACCACCAAGTCCAATAAATATTGCCTTCAAAAGAGAAATTTAATTACCGTATTGTTATAGACTGAACCATGTCCTCCAAAATTTATATGTTGAAGTATTTATCCCCCAGTAGTTCAGAATGTGACTGTATTTGGAGATAGGTCTTTAAAGAGGTAACTGTTAAAAGGGATAATTCAAGTGAGCTATAATCCAGTATGACAGTTTTCCTTATGAGAAGGAAATTAAGACAGAGACACATAAAGAAGGAAGATCATGTGAAAACAGAGAAGACAACTATCAACAATGCAACAAGAGAAATGATCAAAAGAAACCAAGCCTGCCAACACATTAATCTCAGATGTGCAGCCTCCAGAACTGTGAGCAAATACATTCTGTTGTTCCAGCTACTCAGTTTGTGGTACTTTTTCATGGTAGCTTCCCTGGTGGCTCAGAGGTTAAAGCATCTGCCTGGAATGCAGGAGACCTGGGTTCAATCCCTGCGATGGGAAGATCCCCTGGAGAAGGAAATGGCAACCCACTCCAGTACTCTTACCTGGAGAATCCCATGGAGGGAGGAGCCTAGTGGACTACAGTCCATGGGGTCTCAAAGAGTCTGACATGACTGAGAGACTTCACTTCACTCACTAGCAGATTAACACAATGAATGATACCACTAGTGCTCTTCCAACACTGATAAAAGGGTAAAGACCCGCACCAAAAAAAAATAATAATAAATCAAAATAAAGATCCTTCCTTCATTTTGTATTCAGTTCAGTCATTCAGTCGTGTCCAGCTCTTTGCAACCCCATGGACTGTAGCCTACTAGACTCCTCTGTCCATGGGATTTTCCAGGCAAGAGTACTGGAGTGGGTTGCCATTTCCTTCTCCAGGAGATCTTCCCAACCCAGGGATTGAACCCAAGTCTTCCACGTCGTAGGCAGATGCTTTACCATCTGAGCCACCAGGGCTATAAAACTCCTCATCAAATGTCCCAGGTTAGGACACACAATTTTGAGTGGCACAAGCCTGCTATGGCCCCTTTGCCTTGTGAAACAATAAAACTATCCTTTCCTACTTCACCGCAAACTCTGTCTCTGAGACTGTATTCTTGGCACTGGTGCACAGAGGCCAAGATTTCAGCATCAAATCCACAACATAGAACACAATCCAGGTGTTGACAGTTCCTTCTAGAATGAGACTGCAGTATGCAGGGGAGCACTGCATCTTACTGTTGAGTATGCCTTCTTATTACTCCAAACTACCATTCTGACACTAAATAATCTACTCAATGTCCAGTAGAGCAGACGGAACAAGCAAATGAACTATTTGTTTCAGAGGCCTTGTGCATGAAACCCAGGTAACTCAGAGTGTGACGCAGACTCAAAGCTGGCAAACACAAGGTAGACTGGCATAGTGCACTAAACAATTAAATTACCCGCCCTCAATAGCTCATCTTTACCATTGACCAGCCATTAGGCCTTGGATAAGAATGTCATTATCTCTTAATTTCAATTTCTTCATCAAAAATGAAAACACATTTGACTCATTGGTTTCTTAAGATTATTTCAGAATAAAGCATTCTCTCATTGCAGATTTCAAAGATAGGCCCAGTTTAAATGTTCTCTTCTTTTTATATATTTCAGTATATTCTGCTATATTTTGTGAAGCATTGGTGCAGATATATGACCATGGTCAGTGTGCAGAGAAATGTTATTGGCTACAGAAGTAGCTTCCACCAAAGACAGTGCAGTGAGAAACAGGGCTTGTCTCCTTTGGACACGATCATCCATCATTACTGTGAAGTGTTCAAGAATGTCTGCTTCCTGAATCTTCATGCCAGACAGGATGACTGAGACCCCAGTATTGTTGTCCATTGTGGATTCTGACTTCAATTAACTAAAATCTAACAAAGGAAGCTCTCACTTTCATACTGTCCAAGTGTTTCTTTCAGGATCAGTGACAGAGAAGAGTCTTTCAGGTGAACTACTTAAAAAGGTTTACTCGGGGCACTAGTACACTAATATTCTACCTTAAATATGAATTTTATTCAGATTTTAGAAACAACATGAAAAGATTTTTAAAAGTTTTATCTTTAATGAAATACAGTTCACTGGTGAGTGGTGAAGAAAGAAAAACAGGCGTGAAGAGGGTATAAATGCATCTATGTATCTGTCTGATATGTACAAGCGGGGGTTTGTGTGAGAGGGGCATGTTCAACTTACTGCAGAGTTGATATGTGAAAAGCCTGGAATAAAATTAATGAGAATAAAGATTAAATAAGTAGGAACACCAAGTGCTCAAAACTATTCACTAAAGTGACTCATTTTTCTTAAGATGGTGATAAAAAGTAGTACTCCATGGAAGAGTTTTAAAACTACTCTATTTAAATACTAGAAAATTAAAGAACAATTCACATATCTGTCTTCAGGGTCCTCATTGGCCTCACTCTATAAGAGACTTTGAAATTTTAGTTCAGAAACCAGAGGAAACCTATCTGGAGAGCAAGACGCTTCCTATTGAGATTCTAGTAATTCATGGCTTTCTAAGCTATCACTATCTTCAGAATATTACTTCTCATGATGCTTTTTAACTGTATTTTACACTCCAAAATAAGACTGACTCACCAACTATATCATTTTAAAATTTTGAAAATTAAAAAAATTTGAGTATCTCAATTTTTAAAAATTGAATTAAACAATGTGATTTTCTGAGTTTCCTCTGAAGTCAAGGCTAAAGTTGAATTTAGCTTTATGAAAAAAGCACACCTAGAAACGAATAGCTGTGCCTCAGACTTTGACCCAAGATAGAAGGATAAACCTCCTCTTTCCTCCCCATACTTGTTCCCTATATCCCCTTTTTAGTTAGATTTTTTTTTCATTTTCTTGTTTATATTTAGGAAAACTAAAACAATTGCGTTTAAAAAACAAGTTGTGTGTGCTTATGTGTGTAAAATCAGAAGGATATAATAGCACCTCCATTTAACAGATTAAGGATCTTACGATTAGTGAAGTTAAGTGAAATGCCCAAAGAAGAAAACAACTAGCTAGTGACAGAATTAAAAAGGTTATTTAGTTGTCTTGCCTATCAATTTATTGTCTCAACCCTATTGTTCAGGTGATAAACTGCTTCAACACTGAAGGATGGCAGTGAGGAATTCAATGGAAATTTTTGCATAAAATCAGCTCAGTGATAGTATGTAAAGTAGCAGAAAATTTGTAAAATAGTATCCCTTGAAAATTTATTTCACTGTAGTGCAAAAACATGTTAGCTACTCAAGGAGTGTTGTGGCATCTAGAGTTCTGCCCATCATGGGACTCTACAGTTACAAATGCAATCAAATGGTGACCTGGTCCTCCAGAGACAACAGAGTCTACTATTCTTTATTTTTATATATTCACCAACATGTGCATGCATGCTAAGTCACTTCAGTTCTGTCCAACTCTTTGTGACCCTATGAACCATAGCCCACCAGCCTATTCTGTCCATGGGATTCTCTAGGCAAGAATACTGGATTGGGTTGCCATGCCTTTCCTTTCTCCAGGGGATCTTCCCAACCCAGGAATCGAACCCTCATCTCTTAAGTCTCCTGCGTTGGCAGGCAGGTTCTTACCACTAGTGGCACCTGGAAAGCCCTCACCGATACCGATGAGCAGAACAAAGATGGCAGCCAACCAGCAAACATAAAGTGCTCAGAGCTGCAGGAGAAGGGAAATGTCAAGCACACACAAAAACAAACGGAATTTTTCCTAGTTTATGAGCAAGGCTTTTGCAACACGAGTGGCAGAGAGTTATGAGTCCACCACAGGGCACCAGAAGAGGCAAATAATTCCACAGTTCAAGAAGAAGTAATAGAAACCAGAACACCATAAAATTCATTCCTTAACTAAAGCTGGCTAAGGCCTCTCATTTGTTCCTTTGTGTAGTGATTGATATTAATATCAGAATATCACTATTTATTACTTCTTATGCTAACCTACATAGTGAAATGTGTTCAATTATCACTCCATTAAATAAATTCAGCTTTTTTCTTATAAGTATCTTTTTATTGTCTTCACAAAGTACTATATAAACAAAGCCATACAAGTATACAGTGGGACTGAAGGACGCCTAGATTAAGAGGGTCCTGTTCAAATATGGCCATCAGTATTCACACGCCAGAGTGGCAAAGCTAGATAATCAGTTTCATTTCAAGAATATTTCAAAGAGCTAGGCAAATACAAGTCATGGTCAACATTTTATCTTTGCTTAAGTTACAGTTCTGATATAAAAGGAATGCAGAAACGTGAAGGCAAATAAAAAATGATGCATCCCACAGAATTAAAGAATATCACAAATAAATAAAAAACTTCAGAACTTCAACAAGTCATTTCAATAGAATGATTGTGTCTGGGTAAACAGTATCTGCATACAGAATCCAGTTATGCTCCATTAATTGATTTCAAGAGGATATAATTGAAAAGATTTTTTGGAAGAAAGTCTCTGTCTTTTGTCATACCATTTGCCATAGTTTTTCTTCAGCTTCTCTTTATTTCCGTCATTCATTCAAGTAAACAAAAATCAAAGCCAAGATCACAGTCACATACAATAACTGTCTCATTTGGGAAAGAAGGCTAATTTGAAAAAGAACTTGGAAGATGTACATTTTAAACCTTCCTCTTATAAGTGACTGGAGTTCCCAGCTAAATAAACCTTCTGGATTTTTCAGTAATATTCCTCTCTCTTCAAAACAGTCAGATGATGCAGACAGAGATGGAAACTGAAAAAGGCTCCATCACTAATTCTACTGAGCTGAAACAATGGTTTCTGTGAATACTGGTTCTTTCAACTCCCAATGGTCTGTCTCTTGATTTTAACAACTAACAAAAGACTAACAGGAATAAAAGTGCTTGTAAATCTAATAATCACTGAGTAACTGATGATGGGAGAACACAGTGACTTTTTGTATTTTTTTTTCGGGTCTTACAATTTTCATTACAGTGCTGAATATGATCTCTGCATTTAAGTGTTGACTTAATGGTCATGTTTGAAGTCTGAGGAATTTTACACAGAATATTCAGATGTACTCAGATATCTTTTTTCACAAGGTAGCAGCTTAAGTTTGGGTTAGTGTCTGGGTCAAGGAAATTATTAAGTTCCTATCACAGATTAAGTTCAGATTAAATTTGAGTCAGTAATACTATTTATCCATATTTCTCTTATGAAACTAGAAGTAAAGAAAAGAAAGTATTTTTAAAGAATGCATTTTAGCAAAGCTTGATTCTGATATTTCATGTCTCTGGAGACCAGTTTCAGTGAAAAACTTCCCATAAGACTAGAGAACACAGGGACAAAGTACAATGCTGGTGCTTTACATAATTTCCAGTGAATACAGCTTTCAGCACTCACATATTGAGTATCTTTGAAATAGCTCATTGTTTTGTTTTTCTGTAACAGCATTGACTAAAATGGGCCTTTGAAGACAACTATACTATCAAGGGAAGCTCTGGTATGAATAAACTGGGAATAAATTTTTATGTACAGCTTTACTGGATATGAAGAGATTCCCTAGTGCTCTTTTTATCATATGTTGAGGGGCCACCACAAGAAAGATAATTATGGTCACTGAATAATGATGATGGTGACAGCAAATACTGTCAAATGTTTATTGCGTACTATGCACTATCATAAACATGCAAAGAAATAAGCTCATTCTGTCTTCACAGTAACTGTATGAATAACTATTATTATCTTGATTTTACAGATAAAGAAGCATAGAAGAGTTAAAGTAATTTGCATAAATAAGCAGCTGAGTCAAAATTTCAATCCTAACCATCATGGGCTTATCCACAATCCATGACTTTAACCATTTAACCAACCATGCTAAATTTACTTGGAGAAGGCAATGGCAACCCACTCCAGTGTTCTTGCCTGGGAAATCCCATGGATGGAGGAACCTGGTGGGCTGCAGTCTATGAGGTTGCTGAGAGTTGGACACGATGAGCACCTTTTCAGAGATTTTACAGATAAAGAAGCATAGAAGAGTTAAAGTAATTTGCATAAATAAGCAGCTGAGTCAGAATTTCAATCCTAACCATCATGGGCTTATCCACAATCCATGACTTTAACCATTTAACCAACCATGCTAAATTTACTTGGAGAAGGCAATGGCAACCCACTCCAGTGTTCTTGCCTGGGAAATCCCATGGATGGAGGAACCTGGTGGGCTGCAGTCTATGAGGTTGCTGAGAGTTGGACACGACTGAGCACCTTTTCAGTTTCATGCAGTGGAGAAGGAAATGACAACCCACTTCAGTGTTCTTGCCTGGAGAATCCCAGGGATGGGGGAGCCTGGTTGCTGCTGCCTATGGGGTTGCATAGAGTTGGACATGACTGAAGCAACTTAGCAGCAGCAGCAGTAGCTAAATTTACTATGGTATAACATACTGTACTATACTATATATCTTATTCTACTGTACTATATCATACCATACCAGACTATTCTATTCTATGGCAAGTGCTTTTTTGCCTCCCAAAAATATCAATTTAATTCCCACCTAATCTGGTATTAAAAAGTTAACTAGAGTGAAAACACTAAATCATGGAGAGAAAGTAATTTTCTAGAATAATTTAATCATGAAAAGTCTTGGACCTTTATCATTTCTCATTCTTCACTCAACAAACATTTTGAGCATTTGTTATGTGTCAGATACTTAGCTTAGACCAGAGTTACAGCAGAGGCCAAGGCAAATAGGAGCTGTGCATTTAAGACATTAAGATAATAAGATGATAATAAACAAGGAAACAAATCAACCTTAGTGCTACGAGGGAAATAAAATGGATAATATGAAAGAAAGTGACCTAGGGTTGCTTTAATAGCATGGGGTCACCCTTTATGGGGTGACATATGAATTGAAATCACAATCATAAGAAGGAGCCACCCTGGGCTGATCTAGGGCAACAACAGAAGCAAGTCAGTGAAGAGCTGTGTACACAAGGAACTGTTTGGCATTTACAGTGAAGAGTAGAAAACTTTAAACCACAAGTCATGACTCATTTTCAGGAGGCTGAATATAAATGAAGATGTAAATTAGTCTTGTTTCTTGCTCCAAGGCTATGAAATGGATTCTAATTAGCATAAATGGGAGGTCTCCACCTTGTTGTAACTATATGATTATGAAAAATCTATTTTAACAATGTGTTTTCATATTTTTTTGTGTATAAAGAAGCAATACATTACCATGTAAATAGCTTAATAATGTCTTAGTGCATCTAAGAATATCACCAATTTTTAGCAGTTCTATTAAGTTACAAATTTTTAAAAATCTGAAC
>SJYC01016966.1:0-22674 GCA_006408675.1 Madoqua kirkii
ATATGTTATAAAACTTGACTATAATGAATTACCAGACAACAAATAAAAAGGATGCTTACAATAACAAGGAGTTCAATACTCTTTCTTCTAGTTTTACATAACATACAACATCCACCACCTACTCAAGCACTATATATAATTTTCACATTCATTACATATATATATATTATATATATAATATATATATATGGCTGTGAATTTTCTCCTATTCTGGGATAAATTAATATAAAATATTATTATAAATATAATAAATTAGTATAAAAATATAATAATTTTCAATAAAGAATCCCTCCCTATACTGTTCAGCTGCATGAAGCCTAGAACATTTCTGACATTCAATAAATATTGAACGAATAAATAAATAGAAGAATAGGTAAATATAATTGTTTTAATGGCTGAAAGTTAAAATATCTTAATCTAAATTTTAAAGAATATTAATGTTAAACCAGATTAAGACCACTAAAGTCAATAAATCTGGATGACATTGAAAAAAGTGGTAAGCACACTAAGTAAATACTAGTTAACCCCATAGAAACTGTTTCTATAGAGACTGTCCTGAAAAAACAAATTAATGAGCAAGCTTCCTTTTCTTGATCTTGACAAGCTAAATTCTCAAACTAGTCTAATTGAGTTTAATATGATGTGAATCCTAGAAGTTTAATTCTATGTTCTACGCAAGCACATGTACACACGCACAACCATTCTATGGACAACACTCAAATGATGGTAGCAGAAGAGGAAACAGACCTTTTCATGAAGAGATTTTCTAAATTGTTGAAATTTTGGAAAGTTTTGGTTTATAAAATCATTGCACCGTTTATCTAACAGTCCATGTAAACAATCCAGTTTTTGTTTTTTATACTCACACACAAGAGAAAGTTGCTTATTTTAGAATCAGTGCAGCCCTTAAATTTCACACTAACATATGACATTCATAAACACTTTCATTCAAGTGCAGTAGAATGTTTAAGATTAAAGGCTGACACACAATATACTGTTATAAATTACATAATACGTGTTAAAATTAGGGACTTAACATGTATAACTTTTTCATTACTAATTATTTTCAGTTTACAAAGAGAATAAATGTCTATTATAGAACCTTTCGCCTACATGGAAAGATACATAAAGCTCTCTATATAAGAGCAAAAGCAAAAATACATTTTTGTTGCTACCCTATGATTCATGCTTTTTTTAGAAAGAAGAAAAATATTCAGATATTTTTAGAATCACTTTTAAAATTACTAACTCTTTAAGATTTTTATGATTTTTGCCATCTTTATTTGTAAAATCTTGAAGCAAATTATGTAAAATGTGTTGCAACAGGGAACATATTTTGACAAAGGAAAGATACGATAATAATAAAAGTATGATTTGTGGTTGATATCGCTGTTCAGTGACTAAGTCTTGTCCAACTCTTTGTGACCCCATGGACTTGTAGCACGCCAGGCTCCTCTGTCCTCCACTACCCCAGAGGTTTTTCAGATTCATGTCCATTGAATCAGTGATGCTATCTGACCATCTCATCCTCTGTTACCTCCTTCTCCTTCCATCTTTCCCAGCATCAGGATCTTTTCCAATGAGTCAGCTCTTCACATCAGGTGGCCAAAGTATTGGAGCTTCAGCATCAGCCCTTCCACTGAGTATTCAGGGTTGATTTCCTTTAGGATTGACTTATGTGATCTCCTTGCTATCCAAGGGACACCTGAGAATCTTCTCCAGCACACAGTACCAAAGCAAGAATTCTTTGGCACTCAGTCTTCTTTATGGTCTAACTTCTCACATCTGTACATGACTACTGGAAAAACCATGGCTTTGACAATATGGACCTCTGTTGGCAAAGTAAAGTCTCTGCTCTTTAATAGGCCATTTAGGTTGGTCATAGCTTTTCTTCCAAGGAGCAAGTGTCTTTTAATTTCATGGCTGCAGTTACCATCTACAGTGATTTTGGAGCTCAAGAAAATAAAGTCTGTCAGTGTTTCCACTTTTCCCCCTTCTATAAGGGAAATAAATAAGATACTTACTGATAAAAAGTAAAACAGAAAACTTAAAAAAAAAAAACTTAATCACCTGCAATCAGACTGCAATCACCCAAAATGCTTTAGGGAAAGGGAAAAAATAACTTAAAGCTATTCTATTTTTTATGATCTATGTAAAGTTTCACAAGTTATACTATTTAATCCTAGCAATGTACAGAAGAGGAAATATAATTACAACCAATCGTAAAACAAAAAACCTGGATTTTAGAGATCATAAGCAAACTGTTAATATCATATGGATGAAAACTGTAAAATGCATAACCAGTTTTGGCAGACTTCAAATGCTTTATGATTCAATCAATACTTTTGTATACATGGAACTATGAGGGAGGAGGTACCAGTATAAGAGAAAGAATCCTTGATAATTCAAATATATGAAAAACAGAATTTTGACCCAAAATATGTTTTCCCTAAATTCAAAATCTTTTGGAACTGTTTATATCCTCATTTCTGATCCAGTAAGAATTACAGACTAAATGAACCTAATATTTATTTGAAAACTGGGGATTCTGAAGACACTTGAATTAGTATTTCAATCATCAAATCTCACATGTATGAGAAATACACACATTTCTTTAAAAAATTGTTTTATGTTTCAGATTCTTTTGAGGCCAAACAAACAAACAAAAACGTTTAAAAGGCTGCTTGAAGTATAAGACATTGTTGATGAGAAAAGAAACATGACTCATTAGAAGAAGCCTGAGGGGCTTAATTCTGATTCTAGCCCCACTTGCCCTTATGTTGATGGAGATACCCTATTCTTCTGTGCATAAGCATTCATACCACTAACTGAAGATGACTGGTTCGCTACTACTGTTCAGTATGTCAGAGATAAAGCTGGACAAGTCACATCCCCAGAGATGACAGGATATCAATTCTCCTATTGAATTTCCATCAAAACACATCTGAACATGAATGGCTACTGTGATCAATGGTCACTCTTCTGCATTTTCTTCATTTAAGTATGATTCTCACAGACTTTGAATACTCTTGGCAAACCTGAAGTTTTGATCAAAGGCCAGGACTCCTGAGGTTTAACCCCAGATGATCATCTTTATGAAAATCATCTATTCAGAGAAATACAAAAAGGAAACACTGAAGAAGAGACCGAAAAACTCTCATGAAAAGACAAATATTTAATAAGAACCCACATTGTGGGTGGTGTTGTAAATTGGTGCAAACACATGGAAAACAGTATGGAGGTTCCTCAAAAAATTGAAAATAGAAATACCATATGACTCAGAAAATTCCATTTTGGATATTTAGATATTTATACAAAGAAAATGAAAATGCCAATTCAAAAAGATATGTATACCTCTATCTCCACTGCAGCCTTATTTACAATAGCCAAGATAGTTCAATTCAGTCCCTCAGTCATGTCTGACCCCATGAACTCCAGCATGCCAGGCCTCCCTGTATATCATCAACTCCAAGAGTCCACCCAAACCCACGTCCATTGAGTCAGTGATACCATCCAACCATCTTGTCCTCTGTCATACCCTTCTCCTCCTGCCTGCAATCTTTCCCAGCATCAGGGTCTTTTCAAATGAGTCAGCTCTTTACATCAGGTGGCCAAAGTATTGGACTTTCAGCTTCAACATCAGTCTTTCCAATGAACACTCAGGACTGATCTCCTTTAGGATGGACTGGTTGGATCTCCTTGAAGTCCAAGGGACTCTCAAGAGTCTTCTCCAACACCACAGTTCAAAAGCATCAATTCTTCGGCACTCAGCTTTCTTCACAGTCCAACTCTCACATCCATACATGACCACTGGAAAAACAATACATAGCCTTGACTAGATTGACCTTTGTTGACAAAGTAATGTCTTTGTTTTTCAATATGCTGTCTAGGTTGGTCATAACTTTCCTTCCAAGGAGCAAGTGTATTTTAATTTCATGGCTGCAATCACCATCTGCAGTGATTTTGGTTCCCCCCCAAAATAAAGTCAGCCACTGTTTCCACTGTTTCTCTATCTATTTGCCATGAAGTGATAGAACCAGATGCCATGAGCTTAGTTTCCTGAATGTTGAGCTTTAAGCCAACTTTTTCACTCCCTTCTTTCACTTTCATCAAGAAGGTCTTTAGTTCCTCTTCACTTTCTGCCATAAGGGTGGTGTCATCTGCATATCTGAGGTTATTGATATTCTCCTAGCAATCTTGATTCCAGCTTGTGCTTCATCCAGCCCAATGTTTCTCATGATGTCCTCTGCATAGAAGTTAAATAAGCAGAGTGACAATATACAGCCTTGACGTACTCCTATTCCTATTTGGAACTAGTCTGTTGTTCCATGTCCAGTTCTAACTATTGCTTCCTGACCTGCATACAGGTTTCTTAAGAGGCAGGTCAAGTGGTCTGGTATTCCCATGGAAGCAACCTAAGTTTCCATCAACAGAGAAATTAATAAAGATGTGGCATACACATACAAATACATACAATGGAATTCAGCCATTAAAAAGACAAAATCATGCCATCTGGGGCAACAAGGATGGCTATCATGCATGTTAAGTAGCAATAAGTAAGACAAAGACCAATACCATGACAGTCTCCCTTATATGTGGAATCTAAAAAACAAAACAAATGAACAAAACAAAACAAAAACAGACTCACTCATAGATAAGAGAACAAAGAGGCGGCTGTCAGAGGGGAAGTGAGTGAAGGAGGGGTGAAATAAACGAAGGAGATTAAGAGGTATAAACTTCCAGTTTAAAGTAAGTAAGTCATAGGGACTGTGATTTTCATTGTCTGTCCTCTGATGGATGAGGATAAGAGGCTTGTGGAAGCTTCCTGATGGAAGGGACTGGCTGTGGGGAAAACTGGGTCTTGCTGTTGTGGGCCATGCTAGCAAATCTTTAATCCAGTGTTTTGCTGATGGGTGGAGCTGTGTTCCCTCCCTGTAGTAGGGGTAATGGCAGTAATGGCAATCTCCTTCAAAACGGCTTATGCAAGCATGCCAGGCCTCTCAAGACTGTTTTAGTCACTACCCCTAACCCCGCGGCAGACCATTGTCGACCCATGCCTCCACCAGAGACTTCAGGACACTCATAGGCAAGTCTGGCTCAGTCTCTCTCTCTTTTTTTTTAATTTAAATATATTTATTTTAATTGGAGGCTAATTACTTTACAATATTGTATTGGTTCTGCCACACATCAACATGAATCCGCCACAGGCATACACGTGTTCCCCATCCTGAACCCCCCTTCCACCTCCCTCTGAGTGGGTCACTGTTCCCTTCTCCTGGGTCCTGGTGCACATAAGATTTGTTTCTGTCCTCCAAGAGTCTCTGTTTCCCCAGTCCTGTGGGATTTCTGTAATCAAATCCCACTGGCCTTCAAAGTCAAATTCCCTGTGGGTTCTCAGGCCCTTTGCCAGGTCCCCAGGTTGGGAAATCTGTTGTGGGCCCCTTTGGCCACAGTGCAAGAACTCCTTTGGTATAATTATTCTCCAGTTAGTGGGTCGTCTGCTCCGTGGCTCTGTAGTGGAGCTAATGGCAACCTTCTCTAAGAAGACTTATGCCACACGCTGCGTCTCCCAGGATTGCCACAGCCAGGGCCCCTTCCCCATGGCAAGCCACTGCTGACCCATACTTCCACAGGAGACCCTCAGACACTCAAAACCAAGTCAACTCAGTCAGTCTCTGGTGGAGGTCACTGCCCTGGGTCAAAAAAATGTGACAGTGCTGGCACTCAATATGCCAGCAAATTTGGAAGCCTCAGCAGTGAACACAGGACTGGAAAAGGTCATTTTTTCATTCCAAACCCAAAGAAAGGCAATGCCATAGAATGTTCAAACTACCACACAATTGCACTCATCTCACAAGCTAGCAAAGTAATGCATAAAATCCTCCAGTTTGGAGCCAGTCTGTTGTTCCATGTCCAATTCTAACTGTTGCTTCCTGACCTGCATACAGGTTTCACAGGAGACAGGCAAGGTGGTCTGATATTCCCATCTCTTGAGGAATTTTCTGCAGTTTGTTGTGATCCACATAGTCAAAAGTTTTATCATAGTCAATGAAGCAGATATTTTTCTAAAATTTTCTAGCTTTTTCTATGATCCAACCAATGTTGACCATTTTACCTCTGGTTCCTCTGCCTTTTCCAAATCCAGCTAGTACATCTGGAAGTTCTCGGCTCACATACGGTTGAAGCCTGGCTTGGAGGATTTTTCTTGGACTCCAAAATCACTGTGACAATGACTACAGCCATGAAATTAAAAGACGCCTGCTCCTTGGATAAAAAGCTATGGCAAACCTAAACAGCGTAATAAAAAAGAGACGTTACTTTCTCAGCAAAGGTCCGTATAAGTCAAAGCTATGGTTTTTTCCAGTAGTTGTATACAGATGTGAGAGTTGGACTGTAAAGAAGGCTGAGCACCAAGAATGGATGCTTTCAAACTGTGGTGTTGGAAAAGACTTGAGAGTTCCTTGGACTGCAAGGAGATCAAATTAGTCAGTCCTACAGGAAATCAACTCTGAGTATTCGTTAGAAGGACTGATGCTGAAGTTGAAACTCCAGTACTTTGGCTTCCTGATGTTAAGAGCGAATTCATTGGAAAAGACCCCGATTGTGGGAAAGACTGAAGGCAGGAAGAGAAGGGGACGACAATGAATGAAAGGGTTGGATGACATAACCAATTCAATCGACATGAGTTTGAGCAAGCTCCGAGAGATGGCGAAGGACAGGGAAGCCTGGCGTGCTGCAGTACACGGTGTCGCAAAGAGTCGGATACAACTGAGAGAATGAACAACAACAAAAACAATGAAAGTCATGGGTATGTAAAATACAGCACAAGAAATATGGTCAATGTTATAACTTTCTATGGGGACAGATGGTTATTAGATTTATAGTGGTGACCACTTCATAATGCATTTAAATGTTGAATCACTACATTATACATGTGAAACTAACATAATATTGTACCCCAACTATATTTCAATTTTTTAAAAATCAACAAAAAATGACACTAAAGAATCATTTTATTTCAAAATTAAGCTGATGACTTAGGAAATCAAGTGAATCTCAGTCTAGATAAGGGACATAAATTGCCTTTAGATTCCTCTACTCCTTTCTTCTTCCTTTTTGTAGTCAAAGTATTTTATGGACTTTTTTGTAGATATATTGACTTTTCCTCACTGGCAAGTGCTCTATGTTGAAGACCTTTCTTTCCGCAGTTCTCCATACTGTCCCTTCTTATAACATCGTCACATCTCACTTTTTAAACTTTCCCGCCTGTGTCTATTTCCTCACCTCTGCTCTCTGCTCAAAGACAATGGGTTGCAAAAAAAAAAAAAAAATTAACCTCTCTTATTCAACTATTCGATTCCATAATTTTATTAATTTAGACTATATGTGTCTAGAAAGAGTCACAGTTTCAAGAGGCAGAAGTCTTTACCCAACTAGCTCATCTGTGCCAGTCTGCTTTATCTCTAGGAAGTGTCCCTGTCTTTCCATGCCACCAATCTCAGAAGAAAGCAAAGAGGCTCTGATCCTGAAACAGAATGAGGCAAACTAAGAATAAAGGATCAGAGAGGAGAAATGACTTTAAGACAGCAAAGTAAATAGGCAAAAAAGAACATGAAATCTCTGACCATTGTTCTTTTATTCATGTTTTATGTCCAGATTTATTTGCTTATTAATACTTCATATGCATAACAACTTGAATACAGAGTAGTTCTGTGTATAGATGATTTTTTAAATTAACCTTTTGTAGATGAAGTGGATCCTGAACTTAAATAATAATAAAAACACACACCATGAGCTCAGCAAATGTTGCTCATAAAGAAGCAATGGATCCTAGCTTAGCACCCAGTGCAGATGGGTGAAGAAGAAAGGCTCTGTGACAGTTCAGGGTCGCCCAGCATTAAGAGGTAGGTTATAGAAATTTTTAGGATTAGAGAAGTAAGAATAACAACAAAAAGGAGAGAATAGCTTAACATTTAAAACAAAACAAAAACAAAAATCGAATGCATTCTTTAAATAAATAAAAGCAACCTATGATGTGCACATTGAAATATGAGTTCTGCATGCCCAGAACTCAGAAGGTACTCATGGCATTTATGTCACACTTTATCATCAACAATGTTCACTTACCAACAAAGTGACTATAACTTCACTTCTGTAAGCAATAGGTTAAGAAATCAAAATTCTGTTTAAAAAGTTCATTGCTGTATACACCAATAGCAAAATATCTTCATCTCACTGGTCACACACAACTAGTAGTCTGGATTGCTATTCTGAGGAGGAGTATAAAGTATGAGAGGAAGAGAATGGTATGACGGAAGGGAGATGTTTCCCCAAAGCACTGGGGAGCACAAGTGAAATCACGCAAATGAAGAATCTTCCTTCATCAAAAACTCAGGATGAATAAAGGCAGATTGAGAGATTCTCATAATAAAAAAGGGAAAGAAACTTTTCAATATCGCCTATGGATGAATCTCTGATTGCTTCACCCTTGTTTTCTACAAATGGATTTAATTTCACAACATTCATCAACACAGTCATTTCCCAAAGACCAGTAAAGATGTAAATATGTGTTCTCAACTACGACCAGTAGATGGCAGGAGGACACAGATGATCCAGTTCATGACTTTCACCTAACGCTCAAAGGAATGTTTATTAAAGGAGGCAGGTGTCAATAAAATTCATTAAACTTATAAATAAAATATAGCAAACTCATGAGGCAACAGCAAAAGTTTCTCTAACATAAATTTTCATGATTTTTTTTCAGAGTTTACTGTGAACTTTTATATCTCAAGATTTAAGGATTATATATTTAAATTAGATATTGCAAAATTCATTTAACTAAGACAAGATATGCTATGATATTTATCTTGCTTTAAATGTAATCTGCCAGCTTTGCCTATGTGATAAAACCAAATTTTAATCTGGCCAAAACATGTTAAATATCAAAAAATGAAAGTGTAGCAAGATAACAATTTTGAAACATTTTTAGACTGATTATCCACTTAAAGGGTTAATAGAGTCTGTGAAGACAGGATTTACTAGGATGATTCAAGCAAAAACTGCTCCTTGGGTATCTAAGCCAAGAGGTGAGAAATAGTTACAGCAGATAAAAAGCTGGATTTGTCCTTCCTCTGCTTAAAACCAACCAGCAACTTCTATTAACTTATAAGTAACTTGTTTTTCAAACTTAAATTGAAGAAAGTGGAAAAAAACACTAGACTATCCAGATATGACTTAAATCAAATCTCTTATGATTACACATTGGAAGTGAGAAATAGATTTAAGGGACTAGATCTGATAGAGTGCCTGATGAACTATGGATGGAGTTTTGTGACATTGTACAGGAGACAGGGATCAAGACCATTCTCAAGAAAAAGAAAGGCAAAAAGGCAAAATGGCTGTCTGAGGACACTTTACAAATAGCTGTGAAAAGAAGAGAAGCAAAGCAAAAGAGAAAAGGAAAGATACACCCATTTGAATGCAGAGTTCCAAAGAACAGCAAGGAGAGATAAAAAAAAGCCTTCCTCAGCGATCAATGCAAAGAAATAGGGGAAAACAACAGAATGGGAGAGACTTGAGATCTCTTCAAGAAAATTAGAGCTACCAAGGGAACATTTCATGCAAAGATGGGCTCAAAAAAGGACAGAAATGGTATGGACCTAACAGAAGCAGAAAATATTAAGAAGAGGTGGCAAGAATACACAGAAAAACTGACCAAGATAATCACAATGGTGTGATCACTCACCTAGAGCCAGACATCTGGAATGTGAAGTAAAGTGGGCCTTAGAAAGCATCACTACGAACAAAACTAGGGGAGGTGATAGAATTCCAGTGGAGCTATTTCAAATCCTGAAAGATGATGTTGTGAAAGTGCTGTACTCAATATGCCAGCAAATCTGGAAAACTCAGCAGTGGCCACAGGACTGGAAAAGGTCAGTTTTCATTCCAACCCCAAAGAAAGGCAATGCCAAAGAATGTTCAAACTACTGCACAATTGCACTCACCTCACACACTAGTAAAGTAATGCTCAAAATTCTCTGAGCCAGGCTTTCACAACACGTGAACCATGAACTTCCAGAGGTTCAAGCTGGTTTTAGAAAAGGCAGAGGAACCAGAGATCAAATTGCCAGCATTCGCTGGATCATGGAAAAAGCAAGAGAGCCAGGAAAACATCGATTTCTGCTTTATTGACTATGCGACTATGCCAAAGCCTTTGACTGTGTGGATCACAATAAACTGTGGAAAATTCAAGAGATGGGAATGCCAGATCACCTGACCTGGCTCTTGAGAAACCTGTATGCAGGTCAGGAAGCAACAGTTAGAACTAGACATGGAACAACCAACTGGTTCCAAATAGGAAAAGGAATATGTCAAGGCTGCATATTGTCACCCTGCTTATTTAACTTATATGCAGAGTACATCATGAGAAACGCTGGGCTGGAAGAAGCAGAAGCTGGAATCAAGACTGCCAAGAGAAAATACCAATAACCTCAGAAATGCAGATGACACCACCCTTATGGCAGAATGTGAAGAGGAACTAACGAGCCTCTTGATGAAAGTGAAAGAGGAGAGTGAAAAATTTGGCTTAGAACTCAACATTTAAAAAACTAAGATCATGTCATCTGGTCCCATCACTTCATGGGAAATAGATGGGGAAACAATGGAAACAGTGACTAACTTTATTTTTCTGGGCTCCATAATCACTGCAGACAGTGACTGCAGCCATGAAATTAAAAGATGCTTACTCCTTGGAAGAAAAGTTATGACCAACCTAGACAGCATATTAAAAAGCAAAGAACTCAACATTTAAAAAACTAAGATCATGTCATCTGGTCCCATCACTTCATGGGAAATAGATGGGGAAACAATGGAAACAGTGACTAACTTTATTTTTCTAGGCTCCATAATCACTGCAGACAGTGACTGCAGCCATGAAATTAAAAGATGCTTACTCCTTGGAAGAAAAGTTATGACCAACCTAGACAGCATATTAAAAAGCAGAGACCTTACTTTGCCAACAAAGGTCCATCTAGTCAAAGCTATGGTTTTTCCAATGGTCATGTATGGGTGTGAGAGTTGGACTATAAAGAAAACTGAGCACCGAAGAATTAATGCTTTTGAACTGTGGTGTTGGAGAAGACTCTTGAGAGTCCCTTGGACTGCAAGGAGATCCAACTAATCCATCCTAAAGGAGATCAGTCCTGGGTGTTCATTGGAAGGACTGATGTTGAAGCTGAAAGTCCAATACTTTGGCCACCTGATGCGAAGAGCTGACTCATTTGCAAAGACCCCAATGCTTGGAAAGATGGAGGGCAAGAGGAGAAGGAATGACAGAGGATGAGATGATTGGATGTCATCACCAACTCAGTGGACATAAGTTTGGGTAGACTCCAGGAGTTGGTGATGGACGAGGAGGCCTGGAGTGCTGTGGTTCATGGGTTTGCAAAGAGTCAGACACAACGGAGCAACTGAACTAAACTGAACTGAACTTGGTATTATCAAGGTCTTTTGAGATCTGGTTCCTGCCTACCTCTTCATTTCATTGCCCGCTATTGCCCCCCATGCATCTCACACTATAGATCTAGAACACCGTTTTCTTTTCTGTATCTCTCTACTCATTTATCATATAGTGTGCCTTCCACTGGGAATGCCTGACTCTTCTCTGTAAGTTCTTCCCTATTCTTGCTTCAGGCGGTGGTAGTTGAGTCGCTAAGTCGTGTTGGACTCTCGCGACTCCATGGACCGTAGCCTGCCAGGCTCCTCTGTCCGTGGGATTCTCCAAGCAAGAATACTGGAGTGGGTTGCCATATCCTTCTCCAGGGGATCTTCCCGAGTCAGGAATCGAACCCGGGTCTCCTGCGTTGATTTACCAACTGAGCTATGAGGAAAGCCTCCATGCTTCACAGCTTCCCATTAATATCTCCCCCATTTTGTAAGTTTTTCCTGATTGTTCAACTGACCCTCTCCTGTGCTTTGGGCTGTTTTAAATATGTCCCTCCTGAGTTCTTAATCACAACCAGTTCTCAATGATTATTCACTTCTCTGATCACTTCATTAAACTATAATAGTAGTTATTCATTCACTATCATTCAACAAGCATTTGTGCCAACTACATGCACTTTGTGAGGTATCAGAGGTGCATTTGTGCTCAAAACTTTGTGTAATGAGAAAGACGAAGTAACCCAGGAGACAGTCCAAGATGAAGGACTAAAACAGAAGGAAATGACATTTCCAACATCACACAGATAATAAACAGGCAACCAGGATTTAAAGTCTTTCAAACCCACAACCAGTATCTCTAATACTTATCATGGTTTTTACCAGGAAAGAAAAAAAAATCCAGGCACAGACACAGGCCTAGCCTATCTCTTACAATCATGGCAAGCTTGTGCTTGTGCTACATGGTATAGACCATTAAGAAAAAATCCAAATGCAAAATATTAGTACAGGCAATGTCATAGTTCACAGGTCATGATAGAAATAAACCGTGCTTCTTTTCTATTGAACACACTCCTCGTGGAGAAACAGAAAAATGTAGTCAATGGAGCCCATAATTGAAGGTGCCTCTCATTTAATATGTTCCCATGATCACTCATACATTTTTATAAGTTTGCAAAAGTTATAATCCATTGAGACCATTGTCTCTATCTACTCTCATTTTCCTCTGTCACATCTCACCTTTATCAAGTGGGGCCATGGATTGGTCATGAGTATTTTTGTGACTTGACAGGGGAAACTGAATACGATCACATTTATTTAGGTTTTAGTGAGAAATTATGGGTTTAGCACCTATAGCGATGTAGAATTAACATATTTATGGCAGTACTGGGGTACAGATGGCTTCTAGGAATATTCTTACCATCTGCTTGCTATGTGAACTCACCCATGATATGGGACAAACATATAAGAATAGTAATTGTGATTGTGAATGGGTGTGTCCTATGTTGCTTTACCCCAGAAATTTGTAATTAGAGCTGAAATAACATTTGGAATGTACCAAACCTGAAACATCTGAGAAATTATACCAAACGCTATAGATGAAAAATGAGAAACTAGAGAGAGGTCTTTCCAAATGGGACAGTAATTCTAAAAATGTGCATGGTGTTATCAAACATAATTGTATAGCAGAAAATAATTTTTTAATGAAAATAAGCTTCTTCAACCAAGGATGAGAGAGAAAACAAGGTATTAAAAACTTCTCGCTACAGAAACAATTATTACAAAATCAATGTCATGTGAAGAGTTTATCAATGTTTCCCTGGTGGCTCAGTGGTAATTTGCCTGCCAATGCAGAAGACATGGGTTCGATCCCTGATCCAGAATAACCCCACATGCCGCAGGGCAGCTGAGCCCATGCACTGCAGTTACTGAGCTCTAGAGCCTGAGAGCTGCAGCTGCTGAGCCCATGTGCCAGAACTATGGAAGCTCAAATGCCCTGGAGTCTATGCTCCAAATGCAACAAGAAAAGACACTGCAACAAGAAACCTGTACACCGCAACTAGAGAGCATCCCCCACTCATCTCAACTAGAGAAAAGCCCTGCAGCAATGAAGACCCAGCACAGCCAAAAATAAACAAAATTATTTTTTTCAAAAAGAGGCTATCAAAGAGTATGAATCTGAAAATTAACAGAGAAAAAACATGGCAGAGGGTGTCGGGCAGTTCATCAATAAAAATAGCATGCTTTTTTTTTTTTTTTTTTTTCAGTTTGTGCTTTTGTGCAATTGTCAGCATTGAAACAAAGTCTAACTGTAGTAATTTACTTTTCTCAATTCTAAATGTGCCCTTTTTCCACCAGCTACTGTATATTAAAATTTGCATTATTTTTTGAATGTGAGTAAGTGAAAGTCGCTCAGTCATGTCCAACTCTTTGGGACCCCATGGACTATACAGTCCATGAAATTCTGCAGGCCAGAATACTGGATTGGATAGCCTTTCCCTTCTCCAGGGGATCTTCCCAATCCAGGATCGAACCCAGGTCTCCTGCATTGCAGGCAGATTCTTTACCAGCTGAGCCACGAGGGAAGCCCAAGAATACTGGAGTGGGTAGCCTATCCCTTTTCCAGCCGATCTTCCCAATCCAGGAATCGAACCAGGGTCTCCTGCATTGCAGGCACATTCTTTACCAACTGAGCTATCAGGGAAGTTCTTTTTTCTTCTTCTTCTTCTTTTATTATAAAAGCTGCAAACTTCACAAATCCTGGATCATTTCTTACTCTCAAGCCAGAAATAATTTCTCATTTGAATTTTATGTGGGACGTTTATGGTCTCTATCTTTTTCTTCCACTTACTTGATCTTGAATAAAGTTGCATTATTCTAGTTCAGTGCCTATGACATGCAAAATGTTATGCAAAATTAAAAAGGCTTTCTAAATTGAGAATCTTTTCTTAATATGACCTCACTGATGAGAGTTGAGCTTAATAGATATTTTTAAATTTTGCTATAAAATAACATGATTTTTTATTTATGGTGAATTCACAATCCCTGAAAGAGCAGTGAGTAGCTTTAACTATAAGAAGAGAATGTGGACTCTAGTACTCCATGTTTCCTTAGGTATCTTAGGTGAGATGATGTCTTTTCTGTCTTTTTCTTTCCTCAGCCACATAAATTGGTATAATATTTAATGTTGTTGTGCTCAGTCGCTAAGTGGCGTCTGAGTTTTTTGAGTGTGGAGTCTGGACTATAGACCACCATGGACTGTAGCCTGCCAGGTTCCTCTGTTCATGGGATTTCCCAGGCAAGAATACTAGAGTGGGTAGCCATTTGTTTTTCTAGGGGTCTTCCCAACCCAAGGGTTCCAACCCACGTCTCCTGCATTGGCAGAAGGATTCTTTACCACACAGCCACTTGGAAAGCCAATATTTAACCTTATTTTGTTTCAAAGGCAGAGTTCATGAAAAAACTAAGAGATCCCAAGGAAAAGAGCTTTGTTTATTTTACCATAACAAAAATAAGATATGATTTCCTTTTACACTGCTGGTTATTAAAATTTTTTACTCAAATAAAACAAACATCAAGTACAAAACGATTAAGCAGTCTCAGATAACACAGAAACTTTAATATAGCTCTTTGAAGTTCTGCCTAAGTTTCTAACTTGTACTTATTTCAAGTTCCCCATTTCACCATATCTCTTTCCCATGGGCTTAAACATCTCCTGGAAAAGCATATTTTAAATGTTTTATGTTGTAGTTCTTAACTGGGGGCAAGCCCGCTCCCCTGGGACTTTTGGCAATGCCTAGAGATATTTTTGTTTTTCACAACTGGTTGGAGGGGTGCTGCTAGGATCTAGTGTTGTTGAGACAAGGGATGCTGCTAAGTATCCTGTAATGAGTAGGAAAGCCCCTCAAAACAAAGAACTTTATGGCAAAAAATGTTAGTAGTGCCTAGACTGAGAAACTTCAATCTGAGATGACAAACGCACAAGAATCAGGATTTAACATGACAACTTCGAATCAAATGTTCAAATGATGACTGAAACCATCAGTCTGAAGGATACCAGCTCTCCCCCACTTCATTGCATTTTATTTTCAAATTAAAAAACACATGTGTGCCGAGTTCTGGTATATGTTTTTTAAAACATATCTCTCTTTTTGTCTTTTTTGGGAAAAAAAACCTAACAGTTTGGAGCTCTACTTAATGCTATTTCTTTCAAGAAAAATATAAGCCTTTGTACATTTACTTACCTTATATAAAAATCCTGAGTGTTAATATTGTCCTTTGGAGAAATTCTTATCAGTACAGCCGTTGGACAAATGCAAATTTTCAATGAGCTGAACAATGATATGAAGCAGCTGCTCAGGACATAAAGGGTCAGAGGGTGTCACTGAACATAAATAATATCTAGAGAAGTGAGGAGCAGAGAAGGGAGCTGGAAGGATGAGTGTAATTAATTAAAATATTATTGTTCAAGCAAAAGTAGAAACTAGTATGAGAAAATATGGAAGAGAAAAATTCAAGAGACTGTACATTTACAACAGAGTGTAGAGAAAACAAAAAAGGATTGTAGATGGTTCTAGGAAAAGGTCATCTGACTGCTAATACCACTAGGCACAGCTACAATGTCTTTCCTCTGATAATTCTTCTATCCAGGGTCAAACTGGCTGCAACAGGCAGTCATAGTCCGAAGTCCAGCATAAAGTGAAACCAGGCCACTTTTCCTCAAGACAGAAATTCTGTATTTCTGTTAATGTGCACTATAGACAGTGCTACCTGACCTGAAAACAAATGCATTTCAGAAATGTTAAAGTTGTTAAAGAGGGAATTTCTTATACCCTAGGATAGCTAAATCATGCAAGCCATGAGTACTCCTGAATTCTCCTGCGTGCAGTTCAATGTTCTTAGTTATTACATTGGTCACAATGCAAATTACATCCTCTACTTACCATGATGGTTCATGTGTGAATACAGATTCCAACCTCCCAACTCCATTCATTCAGAAAGGAACTAACACATTCATACATAGACACACACACACACACACACACACACACACACACACACACCCCCCAAATATCCTTACTGACTAAGGGTTTCATTTTTTAAGTTAAAATGTTTTTAAAAAGTAACAAATATCTAGAGATAATTTGAACTTAAACTTGCATTTATATATCAAATACTTTTCAAATATTGTTGTAACATGCACTATTTCCCAAGTTTTCCTCCAAGCACTTAACAAATATTAATTTGACCTTACATCATCTGCATGAATACAGACTAATATCACCCTTGTACAGATGGGAGTTGGTGATGGACAGGGAGGCCTGGTGTGCTGCAGTCCTTGGGGTCGAAAAGAGTTGGACATAACTGAGCAACTGAACTGAACTGAACAGATGGAGAAACCAAGATACAAGAGGTTGTACAAAAACGTGTCCAGGGTCAACTAGCTAGTAAAAGATAGACTTGGGATTCCGAACAGATTATCTGAATTCAGAGTCTATGCTCTCTCACTGTGACTCCCCAATCTTTACTTTATTCACCTAACTCCCATCTGAAGGTATATGAAATGGTAGAGGCCATCATCACTTCAGTCTGTTGGCAATACATGAAGACATTCAGACTCCTTGAAATTCAGGCAAAAAGAGAAACAGGGACAGAGACAGAAAAAAGTGTTTTAAATCTCTTCTCCTACAGTCAAGAAATGCTACAAAGTTTTCATCACCTGTCCGTAAACTAGATGCAGGTCATATCTTTCACAAAAATTAACTCAAACTAGATTATAGAAGGTGACGGTGAAGGTGAAGTCGCTCAGTCGTGTCCGACTCTTTGCGACCCCATGGACTGTAACCTACTAGGCTTCTCCGTCCATGGGATTCTCCAGGCAAGAATACTGGAGTGGACTGCCATTTCCTTCTCCACTAGATTATAGAACTAAACATAAAACATGAAACTATAAACTTTCTGGTAGATAATAAGGGAGAATATCTGTATGATACACCAAAAGTGCCATTTGTGAAAGAAAAACTGATAACTTGGACTTTAAATTATTGCTCTGAAATGGCACTTAATGGAAGAGAAAGACACACTATGGATTTGGAGAAAATACTTGAAAAGTAAATATTTGATAAAAGTTTTGTATGCAAAACATAGGAATAACTCTTAAGACTGTATAATAAAACTAACACAATCAAAAACTTGGCAAAAGATCTGACTAGACAACTAGACTCCTCATCAAAGAAGATGTTTTGGTGGCAAATAAACGCATGAAAGATGCTCAAGATGTTATAAATTAAAACAAAAATTTAACGTCACTTGAAACATTTTAAAAATTTTAAAATGTTTTGTATGTGGAGGGGTGGCAACATAAATTGCTTACCAGGATGCAGAACAATAGGAACTCTCACTCACTGCTGCTGAGAATGCAGAATGGTACCATCAATTTGGAAGATAGTTTGGCTATTTATTTCAAAGCTAAGGATAATTTTACCATACACTCCAGCAATCATACTCTGAGGTGCTTATTAAACTGACTGAAAATACATCCACACAAAACTTTCATATGAAAATTATAGTAGCTTTATTCATAACCACCCAAATTAGAAGCATTCACAGTAGGCTTCAATAAGTGAATGGCTAAAAAGACTGTGGCATGTACACACGACAGAACATTATTCAGCCACATAATGATATAAGCTCATCAAGCCACAGAACAACACAGATGGACCTTAAATGCACATTGTTGAAATGCAAGAAGCCAATTCGAAAAGGCTGCATATGATATGACTCCAAATTACTCAACATTCCTTTAAATGTAAAAAAAAAAAAACTATAAAGATGGTAGAAAAAAAAAGAGTGGTCATTGCCAAGTGTTGAGTAAGGGAAAGTTTAATGGGTAGAGCACAGTGGCATACAGTTAAAATTTTATCTATGATACTGGATGTGAAATACAGGACAGTACACATTCATTTGTGTACTAGCCTAGCTTATACCTATAACAACGTAGACAGCATATTAAAAAGCAGAAACATTACTTTGCCAACAAAGGTCTGTCTAGTCAAAGCTATGGTTTTTCCCGTAGTCAGGTATGGATGTGAGAGTTGGACTATAAAGAAAGCTGAGGGTCAAAGAATTGATGCTTTTGAATTGTGGTGTTAGGGAAGACTCTTGAGAGTCCCTTGGACAGTGAGGAGATCCAACCAGTCCATCCTGAAGGAAACTAGTCCTGAATATTCATTGGAAGGACTGATGTTGAAGCTGAAACTCCAATACGTTGGCCACCTGATGTGAAAAACTGACTCACTAGAAAAGACCCTGATGCTGGGAAAGATTGAAGGTGGGAGGAGGAGGAGACAACAGAGGATGAGGTGGTTGGATGGCATCACTGACTCAGTGGGCATGAGTTTGGGTAGGCTCTGGGAGTTGGTGTTGGACAGGAAAGCCTGGGGTGCTGCAGTCCATGGGGTCGCAAAGAGTTGAACACAGCAACTAAACTGAACACATTTATTTAAACCCTTAGAACTTTGTGAGACAAAGAACAAACCCTAAATCATGCAAATTTTTTAAAAAATCTAAATAGAGTTTTTTCAGGAAAGAAGGCAGAATGTGACAAAGCCATTTACATTTATTGCAATACATGAAACATCCTAACTAAAGAAAGGAAAGGAAAATGTTGCTATCCTAAACAAGTTTGAAAATGACAGGAATCTGTAAGACTAAAGGCAAGAGGCTATACATAGGTACAGTACTCTAGTGGACGAAGTTCTTTCTCTTGGGGGTTTAGGCTAACAATTCCAGTAACACTATACATGTATACTGGCATTGAAAAATAAATCAGTAAATGGATGGTATCAATACATGGTAGAGATCAAGTTTCTCATTGTTGAGAGTTGATTGTTACAGATAAACAAAGGAGGAGGCTACAACGACTCATGGAATGGATCCATTTAACATAGGTAGATACCACTACACACTGAAATATTTACAGATAGATGCGCACATATTGGCTATTATGTATACATATAGTTCACTGCACTTTCAGCTGAGAGAGCCTAACAGCAATGATATTAGAACACTAATAAGCATACTTAAAGCCCAGATGTTGGTTTCCATTTGTTCTTCAATAAACGGAATAGGAGTTTTCAGAAAAATGGCTTGCGGAAGGACTGGGGAAAGAAATATACAAGAAGAGAGTGTAGTATCTTATATTCTCCAGAAGTGCGGAATGTTTCATAACGGAAAAAACAAATATTCACAATAGTAGTAGTACAGCAAAGTGACAATGGAGACAGTTGAAACAGCCCAAATGGCCAAAGTGTGAACTACTGAAGCAATACTGTATTAAAACGTAACATTTAAAATAACTATGCATGTTTCCATACTGATAAAAATAGATGAGTATTTAAGCAAATGAGGGAAAATGAACAAATCATCCATAAAGAAGACCTCCAAATAATTTATTTGAATACTACTGCTTAAAGGAGGTGAAAACAACTTGCTACTCCGTAAGTGTGGGCTATTTATACTTTTAGTGAGTCTTTTCTATGGTAAAGAGGAAAAAAATGAAAACATTCTAAAACAAACAGTACTTCATCCAAGTTAATTTCAACATTGGTAAGTAATGTTGATAGTATAACCTTGACACATTGTAATGAAAATTGTATTTTACCTCTGTGGTCTTCCTCCCTCAAACACATAATCCCAGTCTAAACATGAGGTAAGTATATAACAAATACATATTGAGAGACTTTTTCTACAAAATAGCTGACTAGTTCTCAAAACTGTAAAGACCATCAAAAACAAAGAAAGCTTGTAAAATTGTCACAGCTAACAGTAGCTTTAATGTGTGAGTCCCTCAGTTGTGTCTGACTGTTTGCGACCCCATGGACTATAGCCTGCCAGGCTCCTCTGTCCATGAAATTCCCAGGAAATTCTCCAGGCAAGAATAGTGGAGTGGGTTGCCATTTCCTTCTCAAAGGGATCTTTGAAACGACAAACACAAGCATTGTGTTTTACTGAATGAGGTTCTGAAACAACAAAATGAATACAAATAAAAGCTAAGAGAATCTGAATGAAGTATGGAATTTAGATAAAAATATATGTGTTTATTAATTTTACTAATGCACTAAATTGATGCAAAATGTTAATAACAGAGAAAACTAGGGTGGTGTATATGAGAATTCCTCATACTATTCCCTGGATTTTTCTATAAATTTAAATCTTTTCTGAAAAGTTTATTTTAAAAATATTATGTTTTTCTTTCTGGCTTACTTCACTCTGTATAATCGGCTCCAGTTTCATCCATCTCATTAGAACTGTGTCAAACTTATTCTTTTTGTGGGCTGAGTAATACTCCATTGTGTATATGTACCACAGCTTTCTTATCCATTCATCTGCTGATGGACATCTGGGTAGTTTCCATGTCCTGGCGATTATAAACAGTGCTGCAATGAACATTGGGGTACACGTGTCTCTTTCAATTCGAGTTTCCTCGGTGTGTATGCCCAGCAGTTGGATTACAGTATACTGACACATATATATGGAATTTAGAAGACAGTAATGATGACCCCGAAAGTGAGACAATATAAGAGACACAGAGGTATAGAACGGACTTTTGGCTTCAGAGGGAGAGGGAGAGGGTGGGAAGATCTGGGAGAATGACAACGAAACATGTATACAATCATATGGGAGATGAAGCACCAGTCTATGTTCAATACAGGATACAGGATGCTTGGGGCCAGTGTATGGGATGAACCGGGGGGATGGGCAAGGAAGGGAGGTGGGAGGGGGCTTTAACATGGGGAGATCGTCTACACCTGTGGCTGATTCATGTCAATGTATGGCAGAACCAATACAGTACTGTGAAATGGAATAAGCATTAAACAAAAATAAAAAAAATATTGATTATTAATGAAAAAAAATAAAATAAAGTTATCCTTGATATTATGAACCTGAAAAAAAAATATTATGTTAATAAGAAGAAGGAAAAAATAATGAGTAGAGGATGGAGTATGAAGAGGAATCAGAATATTCCAGAGTTTGTGGCTCTGGATATAGTTGGACATGTCCAAATATTGCTAGTTAACAGTGATGATATTTATTTTGTGGTTACTATTTTGATGTGGAATACTTTTGCCAGAATCCATGACTAAGTATTAAATCAACAGTTATCCATTGGAAAGAAAATAATGAAGCATGACAGTTGTGAACTCATGGAAAACTAGAAGATGCCAGCCTATCTTACAAGTACCACCCTACCCATCCTTAATCTCCAAAACAGAAAAACACAAATCAATGTTGGTACTTACTTACATTCATGAAAGTGAAAGTTGCTCAGTTGTGTCTGACTCTTTGTGACCCCATGGATTTTACAATCCATGGAATTCTCTAGGCCAGAATACCAGAGTGGGTAGCCTTTTCCTTCTCCAGGGGATCTTCCCAACCCGAGGATCGAACCCAGGTCTCCTGCATTGCAGGCAGATTCCTTACCAGCTAAGCCACAAGGGGAGTCTATTTACATTCATAAATAACACAAATATATTTATAACGTTTAAACAAAGGTAATACTTGTAACTTTGTTGTTGTTGTTGTTGTTGTTTCTTTTCCAATTTAGTAAAGTAGCATAACATATTGCATTGTAATTTTTAAGGGACAAACTTTGGTTTGGAAATTGGTATGCTGATATAAATACATCAATTGGTTAAGAATCCACCTGCAATGCAGGAGACCCTTGTTTGATACTTGGTCTGGAAGATACCCTGGAGAAGGGATAGACTGTTCACTCAGGTATTCTGCCCTGGGGAATTCCATGGACTATATAGTCCATGGGGTTGCAAAGAGTCAGACAGAACTAAGCAACTTTCACTTTCACTTACATGCTGATATAACGTGAAAGGTCATATATGTGAAAATAATCTTTCAAAGCTCTCTATTACCAAAAGCTTTTCAAAATTAAAACTGACTTTCATTTCTTTTTTAGTGCTCAGAACAAATATCTAAAAGCTATTTTGCTCTTAAAAGTCATATGTGGAGAAACCAAATTACTTCTGGATTCAGAAATCTAATTAAACCTGCACTGGTCCAAACAGAAATCAAATCAAGACATATTTCAGTCCAATGTACTCTGAAGAGAGAGGTGCAAATTTAAATGAATAAAGACTAATGCTTTAGTTTGCATTCCCACCAACAGTGTAAGAGGGTTCCCTTTTCTCCACATCCTCTCCAGCATTTATTGCTTGTAGA
>SJYC01016969.1:0-29050 GCA_006408675.1 Madoqua kirkii
GACTCTTGAGAGTCCCTTGGACTGCAAGGAGATCCAACCAGTCCATTCTGAAGGAGATCAACTCTGGGATTTCTTTGGAAGGAATGATGCTAAAGCTGAAACTCCAGTACTTTGGCCACCTCATGTAAAGAGTTGACTCATTGGAAAAGACTCTGATGCTGGGAGGGATTGGGGGCAGGAGAAGGGGATGACCGAGGATGAGATGGCTGGATGGCATCACCGACTCCATGGACGTGAGTTTGAGTGAACTCCGGGAGCTGGTGATGGACAGGGAGGCCTGGTGTACTGCGATTCATAGGGTCACAAAGAGTCGGACACAACTGTGCGACTGAACTGAACCACAGTCACCAGGCTGTACATGACACCCTCATGACTTACTGTGTAACTGTGAATGTATTACCTTTTGACCCTCTTCGTCCATTTCACTCACCTCTCCTGCCTCCGGTGACCACCAGTCTGCTCTACCTGTGAACTAGGTTGGTTGGTTTTTTTTTTTTTACCAAATCCCCACCTATAAGTGAGGTCCTATGATAATTGTCTTTCTTTGGCTTATTTCACTTAGCATAATGCCTTCATGATCATCTGTGTTGTTGCAGATGGCTAAACTGTTAAACATCTACTTCTTTTTGGCTGCAGTGGGTATTCACTTCGGCTCACAAGCTCTTCCTGCTTGCAGCACGTGGGGGCTACTCTCTGTTGCTGTGGCCTCTCGGTGCAGCGGCTTTCCTTGTTGCAGGGCAAGGCGTGTGGGCCTCTGTAGTTGTGGCTCACAGGCTCAGCTGCCTGCAGCATCTGGAGTCTTCCTCGACCAAGGATCAAACCTGTGTCCTCTGCACTGGCAGACCGATTCTCAAGCACTGGACCACCAGGGAATGCTACAATGTCATGTTTTATGGCTGAACAGTACTCCACCGTGTGCATATACACCACAGCTCCTCCATCCATTCATCCGTTGGTGGACACTTGGGTTGCTTCCCTGTCCTGACTGTTGTGAATAACGCTGCAGTGAACACTGAGGGTGCTTACAGGTTTTTTTTTTTTTTAAACAGATAGGGATTGATCCACTCTCATAACTCCTGCACCCACATACAGCTTTTGGAGTTTGTGTTTTTATTTGCTTTGAATAAATACCTAGAAATAGAATTGCTGGGTCGTACAGGAGTTCTGTCTGATCTTTTCAGGAGTCTCCGTACTGTATGTCTTCCGTAGTAGTTGCACCAATTTACATTCCCACCAACGGCGCCTTTGTTATGATTGTTCCGTTGCTAAGTCGTGTCTGGCTCTGCGATCCCTTGGACTGCAGCACTCCCAGCTTCCCTGTCCTTCACTGTCGCCTGGAGTTTGCTCAGATTCGTCTCCCTTGCGTCGGTGATGCCATCCGACCATCTCGTCCTCTGTTGCCCCCTTCTCCTCCTGCCTTCAATCTTTCCCAGCATCAGGGTCTTTCCCACTGATGGATTTCCTTTTCTCCACCTCCTCACTGATGCTGCTTTTTCATTTTGATGACAGCCATTTTAACAGGTATGGGTTGGTATCTCATTGTGGTTTTGATTTGTATTTCCCTGCTGGTGAGTGGTGTATCTTTTTAAGTATTTGTTGGCCATCTGTGTGTCTTCATTAGAAAAATGTTCAAGTCTTCTGCCTATTTTTAAAAAGTATGTTTTATGTTGTATGAGTTCTTTCATATATTTTAGATATCAACCCCTATTAGATATATGACTTGTAGATATTTTCTCCCATTCAGCAGGTTACCAGTTTGTTTTGTTGATGGTTTCCAGGGTAGAAACAGTAATTTGGTGTAGTCCCCCAGCTTGTATGTTTTTGCTTTTGTTTTGCTTTTGGTTTCAGATTTACAAAATCATCGTCATGTGATGTCAAGAGGCTTACTGCCAA
The DNA here is from genome assembly GCA_006408675.1 of Madoqua kirkii. Lineage (NCBI taxonomy): Eukaryota > Metazoa > Chordata > Mammalia > Artiodactyla > Bovidae > Madoqua > Madoqua kirkii. Next base: position 1,894 of record SJYC01016969.1, read on the forward strand.
TGTTTTCTTTTGCAAATTCTGCAGTTTCAGGTCTTACATTCTTTAACCCATTTTGAGTTAGTTTTTGGGTATGGTGTAACATATTTCCCAGCACCACTTATTGAAGATACTGTCCTTTCCTCCTTGTGTATTTTGGCTCCTTTGTCATAAATTGACAGTATATGTGCTGGTCTACTTCTGGGCTCTCTCTTCTGGTGATCCATGTGTCTGTTTTTATGTCAGTTCCGTACGGTTTTGATTACTATAGCTTTGTAATATAGTTTGAAGTTGGACAGCATGACGCCTCCAGCTTTTTTCTTCCTCAGGGTTGCTTTGGCTGTTCAAGGTCTTTTATGATTCCACACAGATTATTTCTATGAAAAATGCCATTGGAATTTTGATGGGAATTGCATTGAATCTGTACACTGGTTTGGGCAATATGGATATTTTAACATTAATTCTTCTAATCCATGGGCACAGATTTTCCATTTATTTGTCATCTTTGATTTCTTTCATTAATATCTTAGAGGTTTCAGTATAAGGTCTTTCACCTTGGTTAAATTTATCCCTAGATACTTTGTGTGTGTGTGTTTTGATGCAGTCATGAGTCATATATTGTACATGAGACTGTTTTCTTAATTTCTTTCTGATAATTCACTATTAGTCTATAGAAACAATACATTGATTTTGCATTCTGTAACTTTACTGAATTTATTAGTACTGAATTCATTCATTAGTTCTAACAGTTTTTTGGTGGAGTTGGAGGTTGTCCATATATAATATCATTCATCTGCAAATAGTTTTATATCTTCCTTTTCCGTTCAAATGCCTTTTTCTCTTGCCTAATTGCTCTGGCTGGAACTTCTAATACTTATGTTTTTTCTGGTTGTGCTGTACAACTTGGAGGATCTCAGTTCTCTAACCAGGGATTGAACCGCCACCTTGGCAGTAAAAGCACCAAGTCCTAACCACTGGATCTCCAGAGATTTTGCTTTTTTGTATGTGAGTGTGTGTCTTGTCCTGATCTTTTATCTTTTCGCCACTACGATGTTAGCTATGGGCCTGTCACCTGTGACTTTATGTTGAGGTATGTTCCTGTACCTTTTGTTGATTTATGTCATAAATGATGTTGAATTTAGTCAAATACTTTTTCAATATCTGCTGAGATGGTCTTTTGGGTTTTATCCTTCATTTTGTTAATCTGGTGAATCACATTGATTTACAGATGTTGAACCATCCCTGTGTCTCTGGAATAAATCCAACTTGATAATGATGTATGATCCTCTTCCTGCATTGTTGAATTTTGTTTCTAATATTTTTTGTTGAGGAATTTTGCATTTATGTTCCTTAGGGATATTGGCCTGTAATTTTCTTGTGGCAGTCTCATCTGGTTTTCATGTCAAGGTAATGCTGGCTTTGTTAAAAAAAAAAAAAAACCCCCCAACAATTTGGAAGTGTTTCTTCCTCTGGTTTTTGGAAAAGCTTGAGAACTCATTATTTCTTCTTTGAATGTTTGGTAGAATTCATCAATGAGGCCACCTGGTCTCACTTTCACTGAAGAGTTTTTGATTATTGATTCAATTTCTTTACTAATCGTCAGTTCAGATTTTCTTCGATTCAGCGTTGATAGGTTGTATGTGTCTAGGAATGTGTCTTCTAGGTCGTCAGGTTTGTTAATTTGTTGGCATATAATCGTTCACAGTAGTCTCTTCTGAGCCTTTGTATTTCTGTGGTATCAGCTGTAATAGCTCCTCTTTCATTTGATTTTGTGTCCTCCGTTTTTTCCTTGGTGAGTTTAGCTAAAGGTTTATCCATTTTATCTTTTCAAGGAGCCAGTTCTTTGTTGTATTAATCTTTTCCATTGTCTTTCTGTGTGCATGCTAGCTTGGCTTAAACTAAAGTGTCCAATTCTTTGTGACCCTATGGACCATATCCCGCCAGGCCCTGTCTGTCCATGGGATTTTCCTGGCAAGAACACTGGAGTGGGTTGCCATGCCCTCCTCCAGGGGATCTTCCTGACCCCAGGATCAAACCGGCGTCTCTTACATCCCCTGAACTGGTAGGCAGGTTCTTTACCACCAATGCCACATTAATTTGATATTTCCACTCTGATCTTTATTTCCTTCTTTCCGCTAACTTTAGGTTTCATCCATTCTGGTTCCTTGAAATTTAGTGTTTGAGCTTTTTGTTTCTTGCTTTAGGTGTTTATTATTACGAGTTTTCCTTTTAAAACTGTTCTTGCTGCATCCTGTAAATATTGATATGATGTATTTTCATTCTCAGTGTTATCTTTTACTTTCTTTGACCTCATAGTTGTTCAGCAGTATATGATTTAATTTCCATGTATTTTTGGATTTTCCCATTTTCTTGTAATCTTGAGTTTCATACCCTTGCAATTGGCAAAAATGCTTGATGTGACTTCCATCTTCGTTCATGTAAGAAGATTGTGGCCTAACGTGTTATTTACTCTGGAGAATGTCCCATATGCCCTTAGAACAGTGTATTCTGTTTTTGGGTGGAATGCTCTGTATGGATCTCAAAGTCCATCTGACCGAATATGTTTAAGGCCAGTGTTTTTCCTCACTGATTTTGTCTGGATGAGCTAGCCACTGATGTGAGTGTGGGTTGTTAAAGTTCCCTACTGTCATTGTTTAGTCTCTCTTTAGATCTAGGAATGTTTACTTTGTATATTTAGGTGTTATTTGGGTGAGTAAATACTTACCAATCTCTTTTCCCTATGAGGTCTTGCACATCTTTTGTTGGGTTTATTCCTAGTATTTTAAGGATTGTGATGTTCACATAAATTGCTTATTTTTAGGGTGCTTTCTGGTGCGTCTGTGCGTGTTCCATTGTTTCAGTGGCGCATGACTCCGCGACCTTAGGGACTGTCGCCCACCAGGCTCCTTAGTCCACGCAGTTCACTGTATATAGGGACATGCTCAGCTTTTTGACTGTATAGTTAACTGCGTTGATTTTCTTACTAATCTCTTAAATTAGCTAAGACAATGAAAGACAAGGTGATGGTGGGGTCCTTACCTTCTTCTGTTTTAAAGGAACTTGATAAATTATGAACGGGTGTTTTTTTTTTTTAAACAGGTCTGAGTACTGAAGTGATTATGTGATGTTCCTTCAATCTGTTAATGTATTTATTCAGGAGAGGCTAGGCCATGTTGTGAACATTTATAAACCCTAAAATCTCAGCAGCTTAATTATTAGCACAAGTTCATTTTTCGATTCATGTAAAGCCCGGGATGGAACAGTGGAAGTGGTTCCTGACTGGGCTGCCTCCAATCAGGGTCCTGCCATCTCCACACTGGGAATCTTTAGGTATGCCATCCATGGTAGAGAAAGTACACGTGGAGATGGCATACCTGTTCTTACTTCCCCGGAAGGAAAGGTGTCCTAGGTGGGACTGCCCGGAGAAGGGGTCAAGTACATTAGCCAATTTCCGATCGCTCCGTGCTTGCCTTGCGGTGAGCCCCGTGGGGAGCACTGATTTGAACACACTGCTGGGTTGGGGTGCTTCTGCATCAGTAACTTCACCCGTAGCTTTCTAGCCCTCGTCTGGATTTGGTGTCCAGGTTGTTTTCCCTTCTGTTTTCAAGGGCATTTGCTTAAGATCGACGCTATCTGTTCAGTATAAATTACCTGTTAAGCCTGTCTGGATCTGATGTTTGTGAGTGGAAATCCAACTCAGCTCGATCTCCTGACTGTCGAGCACCTCCCTCTCCTTCGCAGTGCTTCTCTGGGTCGTATTTCACTTGTGTGACTGTCACAGTGCGAGGCTCTGTGAGGTGACGCTGACTGCAGAGTGCGTGGCGTGTGACAGGCTGAGGGGTAACCGGCGCCGCTCCAGGTGTGGCTCGCTGAGCACTCGCAGGCCTTGGACGGGAGGGCTGTCCCTGCTGCCGCCTCCAGGTGGAGAAACTGAACACTGTCCCCGTCGCTGTCATCCCTTCTCAGAGGTCCCTCACCCCTCCTGCCCTCAGGGTGATCAAAGAAAGGAGACAGCTCAGATGGTTGCTTTGACACGCGGCCTGCGGTGCACACACAGGCGGCCGCGGCTTTCATCTGTGTTTATTTTCCTTTCATATAAAAGTTACAGGGTTTCAAATATCTGCAGGAAGATGCCACGATCAGCCGGTTAGTCTAGTCAGGGATATATTACAATGTAGTAACACTGGGAGGCGGTGGGGGGAAGCGCTGCTTAGAATCGGGGTTTAATTCGGACCTGGTGCATGCCTGCCTTCACCCTGACCCACTCACACCCGCAGGGAACCAAACTCTCCTGAGGGTGTCTCTGTCACACAGGCTGGCTGGGACCCCTGACTCGGCCCCTAAGCCAGACAAACCACCCAGCCAGGCTGGCAGCACCCAGAGCCAAGGAAGGGTCTCCAGGAGGTGGAGGTGGGGAACCCTGAGCCCAATAAGTTAAAACGCACACTGCACCCGCTGCCCTCACGCAGGGGGGCCACCTGCACGGCGTGCCTGGTCTGCTCTTTAGTGAGGGGTGGCAAAGCTCCCCCCGCCACAGCTCTCCGCTGTGGGAACCACAGTCCACACGGTTCCTCAGCCCTGAGCCACAGCGGCCTGGCTCCGCACACGCGGCAGCATCAGCAGAGCTGGCCAGGCTGGGAGGGAGGTGGGAGGGAGGCTGAAATAAGAGGACTCAAAAAAGCGGGAACAAACTAAAACCCAACCCCACACACAGTACTGTTCATAAACAGCGACTCTACACACACACTCCTTAAATAATAAAGTGACGCATTCCGCCCAAGGATCGCTGCTGAGGGTCGCTGTCATCCCTTCTCAGAGGTCCCTCACCCCTCCTGCCCTCAGGGTGATCAAAGAAAGGAGACAGCTCAGATGGTTGCTTTGACACGCGGCCTGCGGTGCACACACAGGCGGCCGCGGCTTTCATCTGTGTTTATTTTCCTTTCATATAAAAGTTACAGGGTTTCAAATATCTGCAGGAAGATGCCACGATCAGCCGGTTAGTCTAGTCAGGGATATATTACAATGTAGTAACACTGGGAGGCGGTGGGGGGAAGCGCTGCTTAGAATCGGGGTTTAATTCGGACCTGGTGCATGCCTGCCTTCACCCTGACCCACTCACACCCGCAGGGAACCAAACTCTCCTGAGGGTGTCTCTGTCACACAGGCTGGCTGGGACCCCTGACTCGGCCCCTAAGCCAGACAAACCACCCAGCCAGGCTGGCAGCACCCAGAGCCAAGGAAGGGTCTCCAGGAGGTGGAGGTGGGGAACCCTGAGCCCAATAAGTTAAAACGCACACTGCACCCGCTGCCCTCACGCAGGGGGGCCACCTGCACGGCGTGCCCGGTCTGCTCTTTAGTGAGGGGTGGCAAAGCTCCCCCCGCCACAGCTCTCCGCTGTGGGAACCACAGTCCACACGGTTCCTCAGCCCTGAGCCACAGCGGCCTGGCTCCGCACACGCGGCAGCATCAGCAGAGCTGGCCAGGCTGGGAGGGAGGTGGGAGGGAGGCTGAAATAAGAGGACTCAAAAAAGCGGGAACAAACTAAAACCCAACCCCACACACAGTACTGTTCATAAACAGCGACTCTACACACACACTCCTTAAATAATAAAGTGACGCATTCCGCCCAAGGATCGCTGCTGAGGGTTCGTAGCTGACATTTCAGACTCCTCCCCTCTGTGTACAGGACAGGTGGCTTCTCAGTAAAAACTGTTCAGAAGCCCATGAAGGACTCAGGGACAGGGCTGTTCCTTTAAATAGTCAACAGAGATTGTTTCCACTCTTTTCGTTCTGTTGAAACTGGGCTAAGCCTGGATCTAGCCTGCTGTTTGCCTGAGTTCCAAACCCAGGAACAGCGGGCACCCAGTGATGTGAAACTAATCAGGAGGGGTTGGCCTGCCCGCATGCCTAGGCCTGGCTGGCATGGAGTCCGGTGGGCGCCTCTGTGTGCAGAGCCCCCACTGACCTTGCCTCAGATTGTCAGCCTCAGCAGTTAGAGTGGCTTAGGGGGAAGCTCAGGGTGAAAGAGCACCTGCCCCTGAAGACGCTGTGCCTGGCGGGCGGGTCTCTGCAGCCGGGACCCTGTCCTCCCACGGGAGAGCCGGCAGAAAGAGCCTCCCACGCGGCAGAAAGGGCTGAAGAGCAGCCCGTCTGGCCCCAGCAGGCTGGGGACAAGGCGGGAGGGGAGCCCGCAGGAGCTGGAGTTTAAGGCACACGGCAAGCGACAGGCGGGGCCGCTGGCCCACCCTTCCCTCTCTGAAGGGACTCACCAAGAGCACTGGCCCCGCTTAGCTGGAGTGACCCTTGTGGGGTCACGGCCTGCCCGCCCAGCTCCCGCAGTGCCCGGGTTGGAGGGTGAGGGCAGGGAGAGACGAAGGGCCAAACAGGACTGACACGGCTGCTGCTCGGGCCCGGCCAGGGTGGGCTGGTACCGTGAGCAGAGCCCCAGCTCCGGGCTGCTGAGGGGGCCCCTGTCGTACCTTTCCAGGCCAGGTGAGCAGCGGCCCCCCTCCTCTGCTGAAAAAGCAGCGCGTGGGAAGTGAGAGGAATCTGCCCGGTTTCCCTGCTCGCCTGCAGGTCCTGTCATCCACAGTCACCGGGCGGGCAGCCCCAGCCCGCGGGCCCCTGCCCGTGTCACAACAGCAGACTCAGACGGCACCCCTGTCCCTCAGTCTGCTGACCATGTGCTCTGCAGCTCCCGGGCTTGGGGAGGGGACACAGGCAGAGCGGAAGACGGCGCGAAAGAAGAACCTCAACCAAACCCACACTGCCGGGTCACGGCTCGGCCATGAGAGCTGCCTGTGGCTCCGCCGTGGCTGGGGGTCTGCTCCTGTGCAGGACGGAGCTGGCCACGGGCTCCGGACGCCTGCCTGGCACAGCAGGGGCCCGCCCGGGCCGCCACCACCGCACAGGTCCAAAGTCCCTTCAGCCTCGGAGCGGCCCTGCGTCTCTCTTGGGCGTTCTCCTCACCCGCGGCAGCCGCCCCTAGGTCTTCTCTTCTCTGTCTGTCTTCCTCCTCGTTATGTTCCTGGGTTTGATTTTCAGAGAGAGTTCCCATAGGGCCTCCTCGGCCAGGTGGTCACTGAAGTCGTTGAAGAAGTTAATGATGTCGTCATTTCTCCGAATGTCATAGTGCCTGGGGGAGGAGGGGGCAGCCATGAGGGCCACACAGCCCTGGGACCCCCACCACCCCAGCGAACACGTGGGGCAGGCGTGGCCCTGCTGGCCCTCAGAGCGCGGGGCTCCCCTCTGCTCTGGCCCCAGGGAGGCTCCCCAGCCCCTGGGGACGGCCACACTCACGCCTGCTGGAAGCACCGCATGCTGTCCAGGATGTTGAACTGCTGCCAGCGTTTGGAGAAGTTCACCTTCCCATCGATGTAGTCTGGGTTCCCCAGGTGGAGAAGGTGAGGTCCTGCAGGATGAGCCCCCTGGGAGAGAGACAAGCTGGTGAGCGCCCAGGGGGCAGCTCAGAAGGCTGCGGGTCTACGGCCCGGCGCCCCATGAGCGTGTCTGGGTGCTTGTGCTGCTTCTGGCAGGAACTCCTGACTCCCAGGCTCTGGGGCTCTGGAAAGGTGGGCTCAGGCCTGCCTGCTACAGAGGGAGCCCTGCAGCCCCTGTGCTGGCCTGGCAGAGCCACGGTCCACCACGTGCAAGTGACAGGGACAGGAGAACTCGTGGAGGGGGGGTCAGTCCCCTGGGTTATCAGGCACGGTCACGTGCTTTCACACAGAGGGCGTGAAGCCACGCGATGAGGGGCGGGGCGGTTCCCCTAGCAGGGAAAGCGCAGCCCACAGCTGCCCATGGAGCCGGGGTGGGATGGAGGCAAGGAGGGGGCTGTGAGCTTAAGAGCCACGTTTCTGAGGGTGCAGGCCTGAGGGACGTGCCCCTGGATACTCGGCCTCAGGTCACGGCGGAGTCTCCCGTCCCTCTCCTGGAAGTCCTCGCTGTCTGCTACCATACTAAGGGATCTGACATGCACAAGAAACCCACTTAGGTCTGATTTTTCCTGCTGTTTCCCAAGCACACATGCCATGGATTCTTTTTGGTGAAAACGCCTACCCTCATCCTGGCCCACGGGGGACCTGTCCAGAGCTGCCTCAACCAGGTACTCCCAGAGTCCCTGGGGGGACTGGAGGGACCTCGGGCTGCTGTGAGGTGCGGCCAGGCCTGGGGCAGCTGAGCAGAGCACGGTGCCACAGGCCTGTCCACACGAGTGCCTGCACATGCTCAGGGACGGGGTGGGTGGGCAGAGCGAGCCCTTGCTGCTGGACCCTCGCTCGTCTGCACCGTCTAACGAGCACGTTTTAAGTTAAGTACGAGCACAGCACCTAGGTTGGAAACCTTTCCCCACAGGTTTGTCTGTGGGGCAGCGAGCGAAGGGACCCCGAGGGAGGCTGTACTCACAGGTATGGGATGCAGGGCGCTCCACCTCCGAGAGGGCGGCCCGGTAGGCGCGGAAGGACGACGAGCTGTCGATCAGAGTGCAGTACTCAGCCAAACCCTGGCGGGAGAATGTGCCATCCGTGAGCGTGGCGACAATACCGAGCACTGACCCAGAGCCAGGCCCCCTGCCCAGCTGCAGGCAGGCCAGGCCTGTTGTGGACACAGCGCTGCTGCTGGGCTGTGCTCAGCGCCGGAGGCCAGGCTGTGCTGCTCCCCCACACCCCCTGAGCCTGCCTTCCCAGCTCTCTACACTCAAGGCAGAGCCCACCGGGGAGGACCGTGATCTTCCTGTTCTGCACGCTGGGCGGGCTGTGCCCCCTCACCTGTCATGTGCCTCTCACCTGACGTGTCACCTCCTCCAGGAAGCCTTCCCTGCCTTAGGCCCTCTTATGTATTTCTGGAGCAGCTGGGAGGAATGTCCCACTTCTCCAGACACCACTGTTTCGTAACTGCCCCTTTATATTGTTGGGAGACAACTCCCAGGGATCCTGGCCAATACCCAGCCCCGTGGGCCTTGCCTCGCTTCCCTGGGAACAGCTCTCACGCCAGGATAAGGGTGCCCCAGGACTCCTGTGATGTGGCCACACAGGCCTCTGTCCCCTCTGATGGAAACTCCCCTCCCCTCCCAGGATGCGCCTACTCGGGTCTCAGGGGGACCAGCACCTCCCTGGGGCCTCCTGGACCCTAGGGTGGGCTGGGCCACTCGGTCACAGTTGCTCAGAAGCCCATCCTTCTCCCTGGAGTGCTCCACTCGACAGCAGGCCTAGCCTGGTCCCAGGCCCCCGCGCCTCACACGCCCGCCTGCAGCAGCCCCTGGGGAAATGGGGCCTGGGCATGGCTCTGTGGGGCGGGCGCCCCGGGCACTGCCTCCCGCGCCCACAGGGCCCAGTGACTGGGGACTAGGCAGCACCCGCCCACCTCTGAGGTCTGCTTCTGCCACTCCAGCCTGCGGATGGGAGCCGAGTCCAGCGCCGAGAGGATGGCCAGGTAGGAGTTGAAGTGTTCAGCTTCCGTAAGTGCTGCAGGGAAGGGGAGGCGGCCGTGAGGGAGGGTGGGGATGGGCAGGGGGTCGCCTCTTTGGAGGGGGCCCCAAGTTACCTTCATGATCTTGATGAACTTCAAGAGCAGCCGTTCCCTGTCTTGGGCCTTTTCCTGCAACATGATTATCGACCGGACCCTGCGCAGACCGAGGGGAGGACAGCTGAGTGACTGGTCTCCCTCTGGGCTCCTGGCAGGTCCTAAGAGTTGGGCATGGGAGGTGGGTGCCTGCACCCACTGACCACGAGCCCCTGCCAACCAGGGGGCCAGTGCTGAACTCCAGGATGGGGACCTCTGACCCCACAGATGTGGGCGTTCCTGGTGAGCCTGACCCTGAGCACCAGGGCAGCTGGAAACACCCCGTGACCAGCCTCAGGATCAGCTTGGGAGAGGAGGGGTGTGTGGGTGAAGAGGCCACCTCTCAGAAGCTCTGCCGCAGCCTAGGGCCAGGCTTGCAGGAGGACCTCACGGTGGCCTCGACCCATGCCACCCAGAGGATGTACCCCCTCGTCTGACCTGTCGGGGCACCAGCACTGTCTGCCTTGAGGAGCGTGGCCTTAAAGGGCCCTACTCACCCTCCTAGGTAGGACCCAGGGTGTGTCTGGAGCCCCCAGTGCCCAGCGAGGGGCAGCTGGTGGTGGCACTCAGGGCTGTGTTGACCAGAAACTGCCTGGGTCTCTGCAGGGCAGCTATACCAAGTGCGTGCTGAGGAACGAGAGGCTTCTAGGGGAATGGAAGGGAGCAGGCCGAGGGGGAGAGGCCCTGCTTTCCCCAGCATGCTGTCTTCAGAGCGCGTGAAAAGTCCCAGACGCTCCCTGGTGCTGGCGACGGGCTGTGTGTGGGTCAGGACAAGCCTGCCTGGCCACCACGCCCTGCCCATCCTCTGTCGGGGCCGAGAGGCTGTGGGCACCCCGAGTCCCACTGTGGAGCCCGTGGCTCTGCTGCGTGACATCGTGAATGCTCTGTGGGGCTTCACTCTGCTCTAGAAGTTAGGGCTGAACAAAGTATTAACACAGCCACTCCTTCACTGCTCTTCAGGCAGGCAGTGTGCCCATCAGCCCTGGGGCCACAGGCTGTGAGCACTGCAGGATGGCAAAGCTAAGACCCTCCCCTGCAGCATGGATGGCAGACATTACTATTCACTCCTGGCCGAGTCCTCCTCAACTGGTCCCCAGGGGCCCTTCTCGACGTGCAGAACGCGCTCTGCCCTGCCCCTGGGTCACAGTGAACGCTCACAGGTCTCCAGAAGGAGCGGAGAGAGATGAAAGGGCAGCCTTTCCCCCTAGCCACGGGCGCTCTGCGAAGGCACCATGGGCTCGGCAGAACGGTCCGCACCGAGGCCTGTCTCACCAGTAGGACATGTTGTTGAAGTGCTCCGTGAACTGGGTCAGGTTCGGGCTCTTCTCCTCGTTCTGCTCTTTGGCCCAAAGCAAAACCTCAGGAATCTGAAAAAGCAGAGGGACCAGCTAGAACCCGGGCCCTCCGGCTCCTCTTACTCGGGGACGAGCAGCGGAGCTCACCTGGGCCAGGGACGTCCCCCACCCCCCAGCCCCACACATGGCTGTACCTCTATCTTATAAAAGAGCTCGGCGTCTAGCAGAGTCAGCTGCTCGGCTATTTCATGGCTGTGGAAGTCGTGCAAGGTCCCGGGCCTGGAAGACAGAGGCACCAGATGAGTGGTCCGTGGACGGTACGGTGGGGCCTCCCTGTAGGCCTCAGGAACACGACCTGTTCCACAGCCACACAGAGACCGAGACGCCATCGAGGAGGTGATGCACCAACAGACCCCCATGGCCCTGGGCGAGGAGCCGGTGGCAGACTGGAACCTGTACACAGATTCTCAGAATGGTCAGGGTGGCATGGGGGCTTTTGAGAATTACCAGTAACAGTTGCTGTATTAGCACCAGAAAGAACTCGGTGCTGCCCACAGCCTTAATGGCACCCCTGTCCCCTGTCCTGGGATGCCCACACATGCCCTGCCACCCCACTTCCTGTTAAAATGGGATGCCCACAGATCACCACCCTGGAAGACAGGCCCAGCGTGGAGACCCCCGTGGCTGGCCCTGAGGCACCCTGTCACAGGCCCGGTCAGAACTGGACATGGGGCCATGGGGCTGGGGAAGAGGTGCACCGAGTGAAACGGGAGCGGCGGCTGCTAGCACCTCGCTGCTGGGAGGCCCAGAGCAGCCGGGCACACGGTAGGGGCTCACCTGGCTGCCACGCCCCGGGCCGCCAGGGGCTGGTCAGAGTTGGTGCACCGGAGCAGCTTCTTCTGGTCAACCTTGTCCAGAATGTTCTTGCGGAGCACGCGCGCCAGACTGAGCTCCCCACTGCGCACCAGGCGGAAGACCAGCTCCATCAGCAGCTTCAGGATCTCTTCCGTCAGCTCCACCAGGCTAGAGCCCCAAGGGCCACGCGGGGCGGCGCAGGAGGCAAGCACAAGAAGAGGGCTGCTGGCACCAGTCCTGAAGCCCCCAAGACCCCGAGGGCCACGGGACACCCCGCAGCAGAGCTGGGAAACTGCTGGTGGGAAGGGAGCAGCAGAGGGTCTCGGAGTGGCTGCCTGTACCCTGCCCCCGTCCTCTCGGGGGATGCTCAGAGGCACTGGACAAGCACGAGGCGCCATGCTGGGCCTGGGCGTGGAGACAAATGTGCCCCAGAGGAGCTCCAGGCCCCGTGGGGGTGACAGGTCAGGAAGCCATCCGGGCTCTGCAGACTGGACCCCCCCAAAACCCCCTGTGCTTCCTCCTCATACAGGGTGTCCCAGCCCCACCCCGAGGTCACTGAGGTGACTCCCCAGCAGGTCACCTTCCTGAGGGCAGGGCTGGGGGTGCTCTCTGGACACAGGAAAGGGATCTCATGCTCTGTTTGTTAAATGAAGGGAAATGGCCAAGGGCTACTCAGTGGAGCAGGGATAGCTGCGGAGGGCGGGAGAAGGTCCCCTGCGACAGTGGTGGCCGAGGGCACTGCCCCCACGAGGAAGTCAGGGCTGACTAGGTCTGAGGGGCCAGGTCATTCTCCTGGGGCTTTGCTGAAGCTGGCAGGAGCGAGCCATCCAGGACCCGAGGCGGGGCGGTGGGCAGGTGACCCAGGAGACGCAGGTGGAAATGTGACGGGAGGCTCAGGTCTCCGGGGAAGCCTATATCCTGAGACCTGCGGCCTGCCCTCCTGCAGACACAAGGACTCACCAGAGCTCGTCCACCACCCGCACCAGCACGAAGAACGTGTTCTTGCTCACACGCTTCTTGAATGTGTCAGCGAAAGGAGAGAACTTCTCGTATGTGGAGCCTGAGTTAAAGAAACAGCCGTCCTCGCGGGCAGGGGTGGGGACGTGAGGGGAGGGCCGCGCTCCTCCGGACCCCTTCCTGAGTGAACCCTGGGAACATGGGGAGGGCAGAGGCCTGTGCGGGGTGGCAGGCCTGCGAGGGGGGTCAGCCTACACCTATTTGACCCTGAGGACTGCTCTTGACCACCAGCCTCTCCTGCCTGCAGAGCCACCATCCCCTGCATGCCCAGGCCTGCCTCTCTGGTGGGGTGGACTCCAGGTCCTGGTGATGCACTGACACAGGGCTGCCTCCTGGCTTCAGCAGAAGAAGGCGGTCCCCTGGGGGCGGCGCACAGCCCGGCGGGGCAGGTCACTCTCTTCATCCATCCCCAGGCTTTCCCCAGCTCCAGGGACCCACTGCCCCGGGGCATCACAGGGCATCACGGCTTCTCGCTGCCTTCGTTCCCTCCCACCCACTCTCTGGAAATGCGCTCGGGAGGGGGTCACAGAGCAGGGGCCGCGCCGGTGCCTGCCACGCCAGGGCTCACCAGCCAGCTGCGCCCAGGGTCCTGGTGCTGTGACTTGTCCACTGAGACGCCTGGAGTGGCCGTGCAGGGCATATGCTGAGAAGCTGGGTCTGGGAGGCCTGGGCATGGGTGTATTTCCTCCACACTGCCATGCGGGTCCCATGACCCTCTCTGAGCCTCGCTTTCCCTAACTAGACACGGTGTGAAATAGTGCCAGTAAGTACATAAAACACTATCAGAGCCGAGTGAGGTCCCCCATCAGCGCTGTGCACCACAGCTGACACCAGGGGCGTCTCAGCAGGTGTGAGTCACTCTCATCACTGAGCCAGGACTGCGGCCACTGCAGGTGTGAGGCTGGAGGGCAGGAAGTCTGTGCATGGGCCGTCCAGTTCTGAGGGCCCGGGGCCCCGAGGTGGGTCACAGAGGAGACAAAGCCGGGTGGGGGATGCCTGGGCACGGGAGGGCGGGGAGAGCTGAAGGACTCAGGCCTGCCAGCCCAGGGCTGGGTTGTCCAGCAGGTGGCAGCCACAGGCTGTGATGCAGGATGAGGCTGGGAGGGGGCCCACTCCTGGGACAGGAGCTGCAGGTCAGCCTCAGCAGGAGGGGCAAGACTGCATCCGAGAGATAACCGAGCAGGTCCCTAGCAGCCTTGGGTCTTCCTTGGCCACTGCCGGGGGCGTTGTCTCTCAAAGGGCGAGCCCGTGGGGTGGGCACTGGCTGCGGCATGGACACCGAGCTCCTGTCTACTGATGGGCCTGCCGGCAGGTGGAGAGGCTGAACCTGCCCTGGGGTTGTTCCCTGGAGTCCTAATGCCCTTGTGTCCTGTGCACGTTGTACCTGTCACGCCCAGGGCTCAGTGACTCAGACCCCCCAGGGCCCACACGTTCCCTCCCTCAGGGTGCATTGTGCTCAGTCATGTCCGACTGTGTGACCCCATGGGCTGCAGCCCTCCAGGCTCCTCTGTCCATGGGATTCTCCAGGCCAGAACACGAGTGGGTTGCCATCCCCTTCTCCAGGGGATCTTCCGGACCCAGGGATAGAACCCGTGTCTCCTGCATTGGCAGGTGGGTTCTTTACCGCTAGCACCACCTGGGAAACCCCTTAGGGTCTATCAGGTCCTTTTGTCTCAGAATCACCCCGTGATCACAGTGGCCACCAGGCAACACCCTCTGTTCCAAGCACATCACATGACATCACCTGGCTCTCTCAAGACAGAATGAGGCTCAAAGGAGCCTGGCCTGAGGCCCCAAGCCGGGATATGTAGAGCTGGGCTGGGCACTGCCCCACCCTGTGGAGGGCTCTGTGGAGGAGGGCAGGCAGGCAAGGATATCTGTACTGCAGCTTCTTGATGAGCTCCTCGGGGGTGATGAAGGTCCTGTAGGTGGTCAGAAAGGCCTCGCAGTACAACACCAGATCTGGAGGGAGGAACAGGGAGCAGATCAGCCGGCCTGCTGCTGGTGCGGCGCCGACCGGCAGCACGCCTCCTGCGGGACGCGCTCCCCTCTGACTGGATGCTGAGGGCCTCTCGTTTGCCCAAAGACTTGATGATTCGAGTCTTAACCGTTACGGGCAGAGAGAACACGATTCAGACCCGTCAGCAGGGCTCTGGAGCTCAGTGACAGGTAACGCTGAGGGGTGGCAGGGCCCAGGAGTCTCCACACAGTGAGAGGCTGAGGCAAAGGCCTGGGGCTCTGCCTGGCACCCCGCTGGACACTCCCGGGTGCAGGCTCTGGTGCCAGGGGAGGGAGGGGCCCACTAGGAGGAGCCTGGCCCAGCGGCCGGGCGGGGCTCGGGCTTGCTGCTCCCACCCAGCACCTCTCCTTCCCTATATTTTAGAAGGGCTGGTCCTCGTCAGGGATTCCCACACTTCCCAGATTCACAGTGGCCCCTTTATTCACAGCTGTGACACACCCTGACTAGGCCGTCTCTGACACGGAGGGAAAAATCGGGGAGTTTTAAATGAAGGTCCCTCCTGGAGACTAAGGACCGGGTCAAGCTGGTGAACTTCAGGTCATCCTATGCTAGAGCTAAGGTTTGAGTCCGGATTTGGCTCCCAAGTCTGTGGTCCTCCCCATGAGGCTATGGCTTTCCCCGTGAGGCTGACCCGCGGTCCTCCCTGTGAGGCTGAGCGTGCACTTGCTGGACACAGACCATTGTCTGCTGTCTTCTCTCATCCCTCCCCCAGCGAGCTGGGGGGAGGCCCCGAGGACCCCTTCTCCAGCTGAGCAGCCCCACCTGGTCAAGCCTTGGCTCCTGTCCCCTGCCCTCCCTGATTACCCCCAGGACGAGGGGAGAAGCCCCCCTGCACCCATGTCTGGGGCATGCTAGGGAGGCCCGGTCGGCGGAGCAGTGACCTGAGGGGGGCTCAGGGCGGGGGCCACAGTAGGGTCAGCGGCACTGGGCTTGAGCTCCCTCCTGGACTCCAAGCACCACCCTCCACCCCCAACACCACCGGACTCCTGTTAAGACTGGGCTTCTGTTCAGAGAGGGATGAGGAAGCAGAGGTGGGCTGAGCCAACAGCCAAGGACTGTTTCTGAAAGCAAGGGTCTGCGGCTGCACTGAGCCCGGGGCCTCCAGCCGGCCCCTGCCTGAGGAGTTTGCCATAGCCCAGGGCCGTTAACTCAGCGTCCACACCAGGGACAGATGCCTGGAGCCTCAAAACCCCTCCACGGAGAAGAGCGCACGAAGCCCGCGGGGGCAGCAGGGCCGCCTCCCCAGGCAGAGTCAGCACTGGCCGGAAGGTCTCGCGCTGCCCTGCCCACTGGGCTCCCTCTGGCCTGGGCCGCGGGCCGCAGCCCGCAGCACCGGGCAGGTCAGCAGCTTCTTGCTAAAAGCCATGGTCTGAAGCTGGCCCCTGTTCAGCCTCTCTCTGCAGGCTGGGGCGGAGCTCTGGCCGGGGCAGCAGGCGTCGGGGAGGGGGCACTGCAGGGGCTGTCCGGGGATGCAGAGACCCCTCCAAGCACTTCCCATGTGCCAGGCGTGTTTCATCTCAGCTCACGCAACCCTCACACCCACAGGGCGCCTAACTGCCTCACAAAGCCGAGGCAGCTGAGGTCGGGCAGGGGCGAGCGGCTGCCTGCCAGGGCTCAAGCCCAGGGTCTCCAGGAATGCGCAGTGCTCGGGTCAGAGAAAACCCACAGGGCAACAGCGTGGCTGCGGAGAGCCTGCGGGGGCCATCTCTACTTCATCTTTGTTTTTCAAATTCTCAGCAATGCAGACAATTAC
Source organism: Madoqua kirkii (assembly GCA_006408675.1). Lineage (NCBI taxonomy): Eukaryota > Metazoa > Chordata > Mammalia > Artiodactyla > Bovidae > Madoqua > Madoqua kirkii. Next base: position 18,368 of record SJYC01016969.1, read on the forward strand.
TCTGGTACTGATTTCCTAATTTAAAATTTTCCATCTGGGCGACATACTTGGGGAAACCTGCTGTCAAGACGCGAGGACCAGGTTGAGTACCGACATGAACTGGGGGATTAGGGTTTCAAGACCGAGGTTTTTCAATTCCTCCACTCCCTACTTTAACACTGCTGTCTCATCATCTTTCTGACAATTTAAAAAACATAAAAAGGAAGTGGATGTGGGGGGAGGTGGGGCTAGCTGTGGGCCCGTGTGCATGGTCCCTCCTGCCCGACCAAGGTCATGGGCGCTGGCCTCACAGCTCCCCTCCCCTCAGAACACAACCTGGAAAGACTGTGCCTTCGCCAGCAGACAGACAGGCTCTGCTTCTCCAGCACTCCCAAAGGACTAGGGCAGGAATGTGGTGTCTCCGTGCTGAGAGCGGGGAGCCCCGCTTGGTGCTGGTACCGCTGCAGTGGGACTGGACAGAGTGTCTGCCCACAAAGCTCCCAGAGGAAAAGAGATGCAGCCCGGTGCGGCCGTCAGGGCCAAACATCAGGAGGAGTAGGAACGCTCCCCGTCCGTCAGCACGATTCACTGCCGTGGCAGGCGTGTTGTTGCTCAGGCTCTGTCTGTGCAGTGCCCGCAGGTGCTGAGCTCTGCCCTGGAAACTCGGCCCCTGACAAGGCCTGGGGCCCAGCACCCGCACACAAAGCACCCACTCAGAGAGAGCTGGGGCATACAGGCGCTGGCTTTGCATGCGGGTCGGTCAGCTGTCCCCAGTGGTGCTCACTGCAGGACCGCAGCTACGACCCGCTCAGTGCTGGAGGGGTGGGGAGGGGAGGCGGGCAGAGCCGTGGCTTCAGTGGGAACCCCAGCCCCCATCATCGGCGACCTCTGCACGGGGCAGCCATACCTTTCCTATCCGTCTCCGTGGCGTGGACGAGGAGGATGTCGCCTGACCCTCCACGGACATCTGGCCCGTCGTCGCCCTGCAGGAGCACAGCAGAGGAGAGCGTGGGGCAGAGTACAGCATGAGAGTCGGTTTAGGGACGAGCTGACAGACCCCCCAGGTCCTCGCAGCACCCCCACGCTCCGGGAGCGGCCCGGCCCAGCTGCAGAGGCCAGGGTGCTTATCCGACCCGCACGCTCACAGATGGCACTGGGCACCGAGGACACTGCTGGGTCGGAACCTGGCTCCCAACAGGTCTCCAGCCCATGGGTCAGAGAGGGGAGGCAGGCAGAACCAGAGGGTGCGGGATGAGGGTCCAGACGGCAGGCTGCTTCCGGGAGAGCTGCAGCAAGCTGCTGAACCCACACCTGCTCTCTGGGGAGGGACACTCGTTCTTCCCGGGAGCCCTTAGAGGAGTGAGATATGTCACGGAGACGCTGAGTTATAGCCAGTGTGGCTTATACTGGCCGCAGCCTGTCTATTAAGGGAAAAGTCTCGTTTTCCTAAGAGCACATGGAGGCGTTCACCCATGAACCTGGTCTGGAGCCAAGAAAGAGCTGTCACAGGCCCAGGAGGCCCAGGCTGCGCCCTGTAATCCTGAAGGAGACTGTTTCCAGCGCTCGCTCTCAGAGACACGGCTTCCTCTCTAGGGCAGGCTTTCACCCTGGAACTCAGGGTCCCGGGAACATCCTGGATTTCTAGCTAAGGCAGGGCAGCAATGCCCAGGACCTGCCTTTTCTGAAGAAACTTCTGGCAAGAGTCACATCATTCTCTCTGCAGAGGAGCCAGCCCCCGCCTTCTGGTTCCTCCGGGCCATGACTGGGCCATGTCTCTCATGTAGAACACGTGTGTAGAGCACGGCTGCCTCCTTGGGGAGGGGTCAAGGCCGTCACTGGGAACCGCTCCCCCGAGGCCCCACAGTTGCTGGGCAGCAGGGAGCGGATGGCCCTCTCAGCTCAGCTCCTCGGGCGGTGACGGGTTTGGGTGCCATGTTCACCAGTGAGGCTCTTCTGATAAGACACGGGCTGAAGGCAGCCGTGTGGCCAGGCCTGAAATCCCTTCTTTGGTGTGCGCCTCCCCCACAGAGAGAGATGTGGACGGTTCTGTCACTAACACCATGAAAACACCCCGCACTAAGGAAGGCCCAGCACACAGGGCTCTGTGCCAAGCACCCGCGTGGGCTTTGTTCTCACCAGCCTCCGGAGTCCCGTCATCTGGGGCTTATGGAGGAAAGGCCACTTGCCCAAGCTCACCCTCCACGTGTCAGAGAAGGGGACAGCACACTTGCTCCGGGCAGTCGCCCGTGTGCCTGGAGTCCTGGAGCGCCTGCAGAGGCCCAGGCGTGGGGCCAGGACAAGAGGGTGCAGAGCCCACAGCCCGGGGCCCTCGGGGGTCAGCACCTGGCTGTGGCCTTTCCGTGTGGGTCACTTCCAGTTCCCTTCTCAACGCCCCTTCACCCTCTCTCTGGGCCAGACGCTGCACATACAGCCTGTGAGGAACCCACCTCTTGCTTGAGGGTCAGCCTCGCCATGATCTCGTTGTGTCCAGCGCTCGCTCTCAGAGACACGGCTTCCTCTCTAGGGCAGGCTTTCACCCTGGAACTCAGGGTCCCGGGAACATCCTGGATTTCTAGCTAAGGCAGGGCAGCAATGCCCAGGACCTGCCTTTTCTGAAGAAACTTCTGGCAAGAGTCACATCATTCTCTCTGCAGAGGAGCCAGCCCCCGCCTTCTGGTTCCTCCGGGCCATGACTGGGCCATGTCTCTCATGTAGAACACGTGTGTAGAGCACGGCTGCCTCCTTGGGGAGGGGTCAAGGCCGTCACTGGGAACCGCTCCCCCGAGGCCCCACAGTTGCTGGGCAGCAGGGAGCGGATGGCCCTCTCAGCTCAGCTCCTCGGGCGGTGACGGGTTTGGGTGCCATGTTCACCAGTGAGGCTCTTCTGATAAGACACGGGCTGAAGGCAGCCGTGTGGCCAGGCCTGAAATCCCTTCTTTGGTGTGCGCCTCCCCCACAGAGAGAGATGTGGACGGTTCTGTCACTAACACCATGAAAACACCCCGCACTAAGGAAGGCCCAGCACACAGGGCTCTGTGCCAAGCACCCGCGTGGGCTTTGTTCTCACCAGCCTCCGGAGTCCCGTCATCTGGGGCTTATGGAGGAAAGGCCACTTGCCCAAGCTCACCCTCCAGTGTCAGAGAAGGGGACAGCACACTTGCTCCGGGCAGTCGCCCGTGTGCCTGGAGTCCTGGAGCGCCTGCAGAGGCCCAGGCGTGGGGCCAGGACAAGAGGGTGCAGAGCCCACAGCCCGGGGCCCTCGGGGGTCAGCACCTGGCTGTGGCCTTTCCGTGTGGGTCACTTCCAGTTCCCTTCTCAACGCCCCTTCACCCTCTCTCTGGGCCAGACGCTGCACATACAGCCTGTGAGGAACCCACCTCTTGCTTGAGGGTCAGCCTCGCCATGATCTCGTTGTGGTCGATGAGGGACAGCTCGTCCACCTCCTCCTCCGACTGAGCCTCTAGAGTGTCTGGTGACTTCCGGGCCCTGGAAAGAGATGTGGTTTGTGTTGTGTCAACAGGCCTGGGGCTCCATGTACCTGCGGCCAGGGCAGCGTGACCTTGTGCGTGGAGTCTAGGGGGTACTGATGCTCCCTGACCAAGACTTCCCTGGACTGCAGCTCCACGTGAAGACCAGACCCGCCTCCACCCCTCCACAGGAGGCCGGGGGTGGCTGGGCACCGGGACGAAGACTGGGTTTCTAACTCTGCCCCTGATGAGCTGTGTGACCTCAGGACAGTCCCTGCTCTCTGGGTGCTCCATTGGCTAAGTGGAAGGGATTAAGCACACAGATCAAGAAGGTTCCACTGAGAGCTTTGATGAAGTAACGGTCTCAGTCATCTGCGTCAAGGCCCACCGCACGGACAGTCAGTACTCCAAGAGAGGACAGCACAGGGCCAGCAGGGTAGGGGACAGGCCAGCACCCATCTCAATGCCATTCCAGGTCCTTGTCCTTGCAGTGCTGGTGGGGACAAGGGCCAGGGAGGCCTGAGGGTAGGACGGGCAAGCTGGGACTGAAGCACTGAGCAGGAGTTTGGGGAGAGAACCCCCAGAGGAAGCACATGGGGAGTAGGGGGGCCCGCAGCAGGCAGACGGCCGCGGGGTCTGAAGGCACCTTGCTTTCCCCCAGCGTTTTCTCTGGGATTCCCACCATTCTGTAAAGGACCCCATGAACCACTGACTGGCCTTGTGGTCAGAGGCCTCATTTTTCATACTCAGTACCTAAGACATAAAATCTGACCACCTGGAGGAACAAGCAAAACCACACTCAGTCCTGTCCTCTGGCCTTCACGGAAAGAGGACAGCATTGCAGGAACGGCTTCCAGCCCGACAACATGTTCATCCCTCTGCTGCTTGTACAAGGGCCGCCTGAACTCTGAAAAATGGCATCCCTCCCCACTCTCTGCTTGGCAGTGGAGCTGCCGAGCTGCTGTTGCTTGGCAAGACACCTCTGCCGCTGAGTGTTAGAGTAGAACACCCACCACTCGGTAACACTCTGGGAGACCTGAGCCGCTGCGTCACAGACGGACCCCATGGGCACGACTCAGGAGCGGCCAGAGCAGGCCAGGTGGGCAGCCCTCGTCAATGAGCCCCTGGGGAAAGCTTTCCATTTTTTCCCGTCTCTTGCTGTTTTCACCATATCTTTAACTATTTATGTTTAGGCTTGACAAAAACAATGCATGTTGCTTAGCTCTGCACTCAGGAACCCCAGCTAAACCTTAGCCAAAAGAGGGAGGAAAAATTTAATGTGTGGAACATCTCACAAAGAAGGGGACATCAGCATGAAGTCACAGGTGGCAGAGCTGATTGGCGGGTCCTGCAATTACCCTTTCTACGTGCAGGCTGGAGAGTCACTACGTATTTCCACACCTGGTCAGGTGTGACTCAGGACAACACTGAGAATGTTACTAAAGATTACAGACACATACGGCTAAATGCAAACATGAATCCTGATTAACCGGGTTCCAAAAAAATCAGTCTTCTGAGATATGTGCCGTCTAGGTTTCTCACAGCTACTCTTTCGAGGAGCAAGTGTATTTTTGAGTTCATGGCTGCAGTCACTGTCCGCAGTGATTCTGGAGCCTGGGAAGATAAAATCAGCCACTGCTTCTGCTTATCTCCCATCTATTTGCCATGAAGTGATGGGACCAGATGCCATGATCTTAGTTTTTTAATGCTGAGTTTCCAGCCAGCTTTTTCACTCTCTTCTTTCACCCTCATCAGGAGGATCTTTACTTCCTCTTCACTTTCTATCATTTGTATATCAGAAGGAACTTATGATTACTCTTCTTGGGTGTGATAATCATACTGTAATCAGGTTGGCACTTTTGAGGCATGCTGAAATATTTAGGGACTGAGGGTCATTATTAACAGTTTCGAATACACACGACACACAACATACACACTACCTCTAGAAGCTCACAATAAAAAGTTTGTGGGTAGGAATCTTTTATACTCCTTCATTACACTTGAGTTCGTAAGAGGTGGAGGAGAGGTTGGCTTAGGATTTGAAGAAGAAAACACTGTTGTGGGTAGCTGTAAGGTGAACAGTACGTGTGTACGTGTGCAGATACTCAAGCAGCAGTGGCCGTCTGTGGGCTGGTATGGAGGCCTTTGAGGGGCGGGATTCTGTTATGTCAGTAAGCACGGAAACAACGCTGATTTCATGGCACATCAACGTCACCGTCAGAGCTTGCGGGGGACCGGGTACATTTTCCATGGGCAGCACTGCTTTGAAAGGCATCTTTTCTTCAGAGCAGCAGATCTCAACAGTGGGCTTAAAATATCCAGCAAACCATGCTGTGGAAGATGTTCTGTCACCCAGGCCTTGCTGCTCCATGTACAGAGCGCAGGCAGAATAGAGTGAGCATCCCTCCTAAGGGCCCTAGGATTTTCAGACTGTGAATGAGCACTGGCTTCAGCTTCAAGCCACCAGCTGTGTTAGCCCCTGCAGCCCTCGTCAATGAGCCCCTGGGGAAAGCTTTCCATTTTTTCCCGTCTCTTGCTGTTTTCACCATATCTTTAACTATTTATGTTTAGGCTTGACAAAAACAATGCATGTTGCTTAGCTCTGCACTCAGGAACCCCAGCTAAACCTTAGCCAAAAGAGGGAGGAAAAATTTAATGTGTGGAACATCTCACAAAGAAGGGGACATCAGCATGAAGTCACAGGTGGCAGAGCTGATTGGCGGGTCCTGCAATTACCCTTTCTACGTGCAGGCTGGAGAGTCACTACGTATTTCCACACCTGGTCAGGTGTGACTCAGGACAACACTGAGAATGTTACTAAAGATTACAGACACATACGGCTAAATGCAAACATGAATCCTGATTAACCGGGTTCCAAAAAAATCAGTCTTCTGAGATATGTGCCGTCTAGGTTTCTCACAGCTACTCTTTCGAGGAGCAAGTGTATTTTTGAGTTCATGGCTGCAGTCACTGTCCGCAGTGATTCTGGAGCCTGGGAAGATAAAATCAGCCACTGCTTCTGCTTATCTCCCATCTATTTGCCATGAAGTGATGGGACCAGATGCCATGATCTTAGTTTTTTAATGCTGAGTTTCCAGCCAGCTTTTTCACTCTCTTCTTTCACCCTCATCAGGAGGATCTTTACTTCCTCTTCACTTTCTATCATTTGTATATCAGAAGGAACTTATGATTACTCTTCTTGGGTGTGATAATCATACTGTAATCAGGTTGGCACTTTTGAGGCATGCTGAAATATTTAGGGACTGAGGGTCATTATTAACAGTTTCGAATACACACGACACACAACATACACACTACCTCTAGAAGCTCACAATAAAAAGTTTGTGGGTAGGAATCTTTTATACTCCTTCATTACACTTGAGTTCGTAAGAGGTGGAGGAGAGGTTGGCTTAGGATTTGAAGAAGAAAACACTGTTGTGGGTAGCTGTAAGGTGAACAGTACGTGTGTACGTGTGCAGATACTCAAGCAGCAGTGGCCGTCTGTGGGCTGGTATGGAGGCCTTTGAGGGGCGGGATTCTGTTATGTCAGTAAGCACGGAAACAACGCTGATTTCATGGCACATCAACGTCACCGTCAGAGCTTGCGGGGGACCGGGTACATTTTCCATGGGCAGCACTGCTTTGAAAGGCATCTTTTCTTCAGAGCAGCAGATCTCAACAGTGGGCTTAAAATATCCAGCAAACCATGCTGTGGAAGATGTTCTGTCACCCAGGCCTTGCTGCTCCATGTACAGAGCGCAGGCAGAATAGAGTGAGCATCCCTCCTAAGGGCCCTAGGATTTTCAGACTGTGAATGAGCACTGGCTTCAGCTTCAAGCCACCAGCTGTGTTAGCCCCAACAAGAGAGTCAGTCTGTCCTTTGAAGTTTTGAAGCCAGGCATTGACTTCTCCTCTCTGGCTATGAAAGGCCTGGGTGGCATCTTCTTCCAGGGGAGGATGTTTCCTCTACACTGAACATCTGCCGTCTAATGGAGCCACCTCCATGAATGGTCTGAGCTGGGTCTTCTCAACGACTTGCTGCAGCTCCTACACCAGCATTTGCTGCTTCACGGGCACTTGCTCATTATGAGACGGTTTCTCTCCCGAACCCTCATGAGCCCCTCCTGCCAGGTTCAGAATTCCCTTTGCAGCCTCCTCACCTCACTTAGCCTTCACAGAACTGAAGAGATTAGGGTCTTGCTCTGGATGAGGCTTGAGGGAGGGTTGGGCTGGTTTGTTTGATCTTCTATCCAGACCAGCCAAGCATTCTCCGTACCAGCAGGAAGGCTGTTTCTCTGTCTTACCATTCGTGTGATCTCTGGAGCAGCACTTTTAATTTCTTTCAAGGACTTTCTTCGCCTTTACAACAAGCCTAACTGTGGCTGGCGCCAGAGGCCTAGCTCTAGGCCTGTCCTGGCTTTCAAAATGCCTTCCTCGCTGAACCCATCATTTCTAGCTTTTGATTTAAAGTGACACAGGAGTGATTCCTTTCACTTGAACACTTAGGGGCCAATGTGGGGTTATTAACTAGCCTAACTTCGATACTGTGTATCTGGGAACAGGGAGGCCTGAGAGGGAAGGAGACCGGGCCGGGGCAGGGGGTGGGTGCAGGGGAGAGCTATCCGGAGAGTGTGGAGCAGTCCGCACGCACACCGTGTTTATTGACTCAGTCTGCCATCTCATACGGGCACAGTCCGTGATGTCCCAAAGCAATGACCATAGTAACCTCATAGATACAGACTGTCATAATGCATATAGTAATAGTGAAAAAGCTTGAAATCCTGGGAGCATTAGCAAACTGATGCAGAAACACTAAGCGAGCAGATGCTGATGGAAAGATGGTGCCCACAGACTGGCCTGACGCAGGGCTGCTTACAAACTTCCTATTTGTAAAAAGCACAGCATTTGCGCAGCCCAGGTGTGAACCCAAAGCCCCGCAGGCCTTGCGGGTGGGGGCGGTGGTCACCAGACGGCTGACACGCTGTTCTCAGGGTGCCTGCCCCACGAGGGGCTTTTCCTACCTGTCTCCGCTGTCCCTGCCCTCCTTCCCGGGCACACAGCCAGCCGACGTAGCGTCTCTGGAGTGTCCGTCCTTCGCCACGGGTGACTCCTGGAGAGAGAAGGCAGAGCTGGGTGTGTGGCGGCTGCCCCTGATGGGCCGCTCTCCGAGAGCGCCTGCCTGCATGTGGCTTCGGAGCGCGAGTTCCCAGGGAGCGGCCTGAGACATAAACGCGTCCACCGTGACCGGCACACAGGAAGCATGGCCTCTTCCGACTAGTACCCTGCCTTCAGAGAGAGGGAAGGCTCCGCTACTCACAGCCTCCGTCAGCTGCCGGCCTAGACAGAGCCATCCCATCACCTCCTGGCAGAAAGGCCTGCCCTGGGGGCTACCTACCACGCAGCCAAGCTCAGCCAGTGCATGCCCTTCCTCTGTGGCCTTGACCAACACCCCACCTGCGGGCGGGCATCCCCGTGCCCGGGCACACAGAGAAACAGAGCCTGTGGGGAGGGACAGGGCTTGCCCCCGACCCCAGCACTGAAAGCTGCAGCCCTGCCCGCTGTGCCCCGGGTGTGCAACGCACCTCTGCTGACCTCCTAGTCACAGACACCCTCAGCACCACAGTGCTCGCCTGACCCGGTCACGCTTCCCAAGGGCCTCACTGCTCAGGCGCACAAGGCAGCTCCTTCCCTCCTCCAGTGCCCTGGCTTCTTCCCGGGAACCTGGCCCAGCCCCTCAGCGACCACATGGCCCTGGCACCCCTGGTCTGCCACCTGGGGCTGCAACAGAGAAGGGCGGGCCCGGGGGTGCGGGACACAAAGATGCAGAAACACCCTCATGGAGGGTCACAGGGGAAAGGGAGGCCTGGAAGGTCAGCCTGGGACAGGCTCCGTGTACAGAGGCTGAGCTGGAAGATGCAGGGGACACCCGGAGAAAAACAGCTCCTGGGCACCAGGCTGGATTCCACCCTAGTGGGAACCCCACCTCATTCTACGCTTGCTAACGCCTGAAGTGGGGCCTGCCTGTGCAGGCACCTGAGGTGCTGCGGGCCACCATGAGAGTGACCGTGCTTTCAACCGCTGGGCCCTTTGGGCTGAACCCAGAGGAGGACGGAGTACCCTCGGGCACCCCCTCTAGGGACTGGGCCCGGCTCAGAGTGGGGAGAGTTTTTCTGGAAGGTTCTGCACTTGGCATGTTTTGCTGCAGCAAATCCTGGACAGCTGACTTGCTCAGCAGAATCGCGGGCCCTCGACTGCCCGGCACTGGGACAGCAGAAGACCAGGGCGGCCACGACGGTGTGAGGCCTGGGGGTCCCACCAGCTGCCCTGGGAGCAAGGCACGGATGTGGAGCATGCTGGGGAAGGGGTGTTGGTTTGGAGAGCTGGGTATGGGAGAGAGAATTCCCCGCCTCAGAGGACGGACAGGAGACAGGCCTCAACACCGCAAGATGGGGCGGGAAGAAATCCCTGAGAGTAGCCAGCCAGGGCCGAGCCGGCTGCTCTGTGATTTCCAGCAGGCCCGCTGGCCAGGCTGCAGGGGACCCACACGCGGAAGCGAAAGCAAAGAAGGCTCCACTGGAAGCCCCGTCCTCTCCTTGCAGAGCCAGGTCGGCCCCGGGCCAGGCAGCTCTTGAGCAGGAGGCTCAGGCCGATGGGAGCAGGGCCGAGCCGCAGGCCTGGCCGCATGCACAAGGCAGCCCGAGGTTACTTACTCCTCGAGGGCGGGCCAGCTCCTCGCTGCTCTGGCCAGAGCAGTACAGACTGACGTAGTCCCCCTCACAGGCGTGCTTGCTCTGGGGGAGACAGGACGAGAGACACCCACCTGTGATGGCCCCACCAGGCTGGCCCTGACTGGGATGCTCTTTCTCAAGGAGGGGAAGACAGTGCCCTCCATTCCCTGGGCACCTTCCCAGGGTCAGGGGACAATGCTGTTTTTGCCACTGCCTGCCTGTCAGAGGAGACCCAGGTTTCCCGCTGGAGCTTCTCCAAAAGTGTCACGGGCACTGTGGCCCTTCAAGGGCCCTGAGGCAGGCATACTCCTCCATGCTCTGCTATAGCAGGGACAGCAGGGGCCACAGCATGGCACAGAGGGCAGGCACAGAGGGCAGGCACAGAGGGCAAGAGGATGTGGGACAGGGGGCAATCACGGAGGGCGAGGGATGGGCAACGGGAGGCAATCATGGAGGGTGGGGGATAAGAGATGGGGGCAATCACAGATGATGGGGGGCAGTCACGGAGG
>SJYC01016970.1:0-15561 GCA_006408675.1 Madoqua kirkii
GACGACGGGGGACAGTCACAGAGGGAAGGAGAACACTCCCACGCTGGAGGGCCAGCTGCAGGCGCCTGCACTTGTCCTGCCCCGTGCCACCAATCCCCAGGCACAGCAGCCTTGCCCTGAGCCCGGAGGAGGCACTGCAGGCCTCCTGGCCGCGCGGCGAGCAGGCCCCCACCCCCAGTGCCACGGCAGCTCTACACGCAATTGCCCCTGGGCTGTCAGAGGCCTCTGTGCCCTTCTCTAGAATCCCCCAACCGCACGGAAGACCAGCAGGATTTACACCTCACAATTAGGACAACAGATCGTCTCTAAGTAGCCACTGACCCATCTGCAGAAAATCAGACCCTAGTTTGCTGGGAATCCACATGGAAGGTTTCATTTCTGTTCTGGAAGCTGATGGGCCAGCATCTCACCAGGGGGACCTGCGCACCCCTCAGCCCAGCCACACCGTGACGGGGCCCACGCCAGCAATGGCCTCGACAGCGAGGGTGGGTGGAGGCTTTCTCAGAATGTGCAGCCCCGCGTGGAGGCGTGTGTGTTGAGTTCTCACCGAAGGCGTCTGGGGCGAGTCAGTGAAAGAGGTTTCGGAAGGAAGGCAGACAGTATTCCCGTGAAAGCTGCTCTCCTGAGATGAGAGAGGCCCATCCAGGGTGCTGGGAGGCAGACTGGCCACGGGCGGCACGGCTAAGTCAGAGCTCTGAGACTGGTGGACAGGTGGGAAGTGTGGAGAGGAAGAGGAGGTAGACGGAAGGAAAGGCTGGACGGAAGCTTGGCTGTGAGGCACGAAATCCTGCGAGTAGGACCTAAACACGGACTTGTACTACAGAGTCAGGGTGGAACACAGACACGAACATGAGAGGAGGGAAGAAAACAGACAAGAGAGAAAGTCGTTAGATTAACTCGGCTGAGCTGTGACGGGCCGATCACAGCCTTTCGAATGAGGACACCACTCAGGCCAAACCACCCCTGCGGCCCTCTGGCTGGAGGTCCCCCAACCCTGGCTCGGTAGCCCCTTGAGAAGAGCCTCAAGACCACCCAGAGCCACCCTCAGTGTCTACAGGGCAGGACGCGGTGCCCCCCCAAGGAGAGCAAGCCTCTACCCCATACTGTGGAGGGGGGGTGTCCCATCCTCTGTTTGTCAGCAAATTGAACCTATGCAGGGCCGTCTACACCAACTGTCCTTCCAGGAACCTCATGACTGAACCGACCGTGTGCAGATACCTGGTCACATTTACTCATTTTGACTTTTTTTTTGGATGAATCTCTCTGATTTTAGTTCTTAAAAGTCAAATACTGCAAGCTTTTTCAATATTGTAGTCACTTCAAATCCTTTTGGAAGGGAAGTGATAAGCCTTCAACATGGTTGAAAGAATCATGCTCCCAAAACACTAAAAATTTCTGAGTTTCCCTTTCTGCCCATCTTTTTTCTTTCTTTTTCTTTCTTTAACAGACGAAGTGCAACACCTCTGATGCCCCCTTAGGACCGCAAGGCTCCACTCTCCGAGGGTCCCATCATGAAAGAAAAGCCTGAGGTTAGGCTGGGCAGAGACCAGAGCCCATGAGCGCAGACTCGGGCCCAGGCTGCGCTATGGAAGGAGGGTTGGAGACCACCAGCTAACAGTCCCCTAGAGGGGCCAGGCCTGCCTGCCATCCTGGAGAAACGGGGACGAATGTGTAGCAGGGGCTGAGTTTGGAGCCCCCGCCCGACTCACTTTCCACCATGAGGGCTGGAACTTGACAAAAGCCTGCCCCCAAAACAAACAGGCACACCGCTCGCTCAACTGTCCTCTCTACATTTTGGCATAGGATTTTTTTCGTGTGTGAGGTGTGTGGGATCTTAGTTCCCTGATCAGGGGTTAAACCTGGACCCCTGGCAGTGAAAGCAAGGAGTCCTAACCACTGGACTGCCAGGGAATACCCAGCACAGGATTTTTGAAATCCATGAAGCAAGAGGAAATGAAGACTTAAACCAACGAGAGGCTAAAGCCACTCAACCCTTTAGTGTTTCTCTAAAGCTACACTTCAACCTGGGGGAGAGCTGCTGTCACACAAGGGACAGGCATACTCCCCTCTGCCCCCCACCAGCCTCCTCGGGCTGTGGATCAGCGTTCAAAGCTCCCCCCCCTCCTTGGTGAGGCCACGAGCCCCATGGCTGGTGGTTTATATCCGATCCAGGGCACCTGTCTAGAAATTGACTGTCCCTACACATCTTACTCCCATCTAACTCAGAAGCTCAAGGCCAACCCAGACACACAAGGGAACAAGTGAAGAAGCACGGCACGACAGTGAAGCCTGGGTTCCTGCTGGTCCCATCTGTCTACGCGCCTTCTTTGGGGAGAAGCCTGTGGCGGTGGAGCCCTGGCTTAGCTGGCCATGGGGCCTGAGCGTCCATGGGGCACCCTCCCCAGGGCCAGTAGCCGCCGCCTTCCATCTGACCTCTCAGAGCAGTGGTCCAAGCCAGGCCCTTGGTGGGGGTGGCGCATCTGGCTTTGGGGGCTGTTTCACCTCTGGAGGATGCTCCCCCCACAGTCATAGGGAGGCACTCTCACTGGCCGAGAAGGTGCCCGGAGGAGACCGAGAGTGAAGTGCATCAGCCGAGGGAGGGGACGGCCCGTCTGGTCCCGGGAGACGGTCTGAGGGAGCCCTGAGCCGGCTGCGCTGAGGCAGTGGCTGCAGACTCCCGCAGGAGCCTGGCCCCCAGGCCTGCTGGACACTCACTCCCGCACACAGGGGCCTCTCCCTTGGCCCGACTCTGCCTCTCTCACAACTCACTTTCATTGCTGCTATGGTTGGAACGTCGGTGCTCCCCCAAAGTTGTAGGTTGAAATCCTCACCTACCCTCAGATGCTAGGGTCTGTGCTACAGAAAAGAGGCTCTACCCTCTGCCATGTGAGGATGAAGAAAAGTCCGTGACCAGGGAGAGGGCCTCACCCAACCATGCTGGCCTCTGGAGCTGTGAGAAACACACTTGCTGTTATAAGCCACCCAGGCTGCAGTAATCTGTTATAGCAGCCAGAACGATCCAGGCCAAATGCTGGCTCTGGGGTCCTGATGTGTGCTCACCGACACCCTCCATCCCCGAAGCATGAGTAACCAAGCCCTAACTTACACGCGCACACACACAGCTCAGCTCAGTCGCCCAGTCGTGTCCGACTCTTTGCAACCCCATGAATTGCAGCACGCCAGGCCTCCCAGTCCATCACCAACTCCTGGAGTTCATCCAAGGTAAGGAGCAGCGGCTGTGCTTTGCTGGAGCAGCCGTGAAGAGATACCCCACGCCCAAGGTAAGAGAAACCCAAGTAAGATGGTAGGTGTTGCAAGAGGGCATCAGAGGGCAGACACTCTGAAACCATACTCACAGAAAACTAGTCAATCTAATCATACTAGGACCACAGCCTTGTCTAACTCAGTGAAACCAAGCCATGCCTGCGGAGCAACTCAAGACGGGTGGGTCATGGTGGAGAGGGCTGACAGAACGTGGTCCACTGGAGAAGGGAATGGCAAACCACCTCAGTATTCTTGCCTTGAGAACCACATGAACAGTATGAAAAGGCAAAATGATAGGATACTGAAAGAGGAACTCCCCAGGTCATTAGGTGCCCAATATGCTACTGAAGATCAGTGGAGAGATAACTCCAGAAAGAATGAAGGGATGGAGCCAAAGCAAAAACAATACCCAGCTGTGTATGTGACTGGTGATAGAAGCAAGGTCCAATGCTGTAAAGAGCAATATTGCATAGGAACCTGGAATGTCAGGTCCATGAATCGAGGCAAATTGGAAGTGGTCCAACAGATGGCAAGAGTGAACATCGACATTCTAGGAATCAGTGAACTAAAATGGACTGGAATGGGTGAATTTAACTCAAATGACCATTATATCTACTACTGAGGGCAGGAATCCCTCAGAAGAAATGGAGTAGCCATCATGGTCAACAAGAGAGTCTGAAATGCAGTACTTGGACGCAATCTCAAAAATGACAGAATGGTCTCTGTTCATCTCCAAGGCAAACCATTCAATATCATGGTAATCCAAGTCTATGCCCCAACCAGTGACGCTGAAGAAGCTGAAGTTGAACGGTTCTATGAAGACCTACAAGACCTTTTACAACTAAGGTGCACACACACAGTGGGTGCCTTTTCTGGGAGCTGAGACAACTGCTGAGAGGGCACGTGTGCAAGTCACATAGTGTGACCTTGGGCAGGGGTGTGAGTTCTGGAGCCTCAGTCTCCTCCTCTCTAAAGGAGGGATGGAAGCAGTTCTTCCCTCCCAGGGGCTCTGTGTGTGTTTACGAGATGCCCTGTAAGTTTGGCTGGGTGACAAGCAATCAGCGTCAGCTCTCCTCTCCTGCCCTCCAAAATACCCTCAGGAGCACCTCGAAAAACAGAGCCAAGGTGTTTAATTAACTCAGTACATACTTACTGAATGAGGGAATGCTTAGGAATGGATCCTAACACTGTTATTAACCAAGGTGCCCAGAATGTCGCCTGACTCAGCAGCGTCTCGACGGTGGGTGCGGGGGGGTCGTGGACAAGCTGCCTCAGCTGTGCAGGTGCGGGTCCGGAGGGGAGGTCACCGAGGGTGAGGACGGCAGAGGAGAGGGGCGGCCGTCAGGGAGAACGGAAGGAGGGTGCGCGTCTCTGGGACAGAGTGGCAGGCTGCCCTGCCCTCCTTCCCTCTGCAACAACCAGGCTGCCTGGGCTCAGCTCTGGTATTCTAGCTATGCGGTCCTGCTGGGACAGCAGCCAGGCCTGAACATCACCTTCAGGGGGTAGCAGTGGTGGTAGGGGGCGAGGGGGAGACGCAGGGCTGCTCTCTAATCACCACCAGGCCAGTTCCTCCCTGGCCCTGCAGGCTCATGCCTGTACCGCAGTCAACAAATCCAGTATCCACCGCCTCCCCCGAGCAGTGTTTCCAGACCCTCTAAGATCACATTTATTTGACAAGGGTAGGGAGACTGCAGGGGCTGGCCATGGAACAGAAAACACGCCTTCACCACAGCCTGGGTCTATTTTAGGATCTGGCTGGTGCCCGGCTTCACGGCTGCACTTCGCGGCAGGAATTTTTATTTATAGCTGGAGTAAGACTGTCTGGGCCCAAGAGTCTATAATGGGATGGGCTGCCTGTTGGGAGGCGGCTGTTTCTGTGGAAGATATATACGTGCTCAAGTGACTTCTGGGGAGGAGAAGGGGCACCTGGGCCCCCGCGTCAGCCCTGATCTCACCGTCAAAGTGCCAGCAAGAGCCATCTCATGATGGTGGGGATGGCAGCTGTTCTCACTGAAGGTGCCCTGCTGGGCAGATGAGGTGCTGAAGGTTTTATGTGAGCCACCTCATTTACTCTGCACCAAGTTACAATCCTCCTTACGAAGACGCAGAGACAGGCCGAGGGCAGCTGTGGCCCTAGCAAGCCACAGCTGGGCTCAGCGCAACAGAGATGGTGCTGGGTCAGCCCTCTCACACTCAGGGAGCACTCTGAGCACGTGACAGGCCCTAAGCTTGCGGTCCTGCAGCTCCACTCAGAGACCACCCAAGTGATGACCAGCCTGCAAGAGGCAAAGGCCTGCCATACACGTCAGATACGCAGAGCAAAGATCTACCCTCGAGAGAGACACAGGAGCCACCAACCCACTCTTTGAAGTGCACAACTGGAAGCAGCAGAGTCTCCTGGGTGTAAACGAGGAGGGAGACTGCCTTGCTGGGTGGCCAGTCACGTGCTAGGTAGCAGAGCTTCCTGAAGCTGGCCAAGCACCAGTTTTCAGTGCCACTTCCTTCCACTATATCCTGGCATGAAAGATGGCTAGGGATAGGCCCTGCACTGTTGGCAAGAAAGCAGGAAAGTAGATCTTCATAAGAAAACCTCTGATTCCTCAACATGACAGACATTCCATCTGATCCCTGTGATTATCAGAGGGCCGGGGCCCAGAGGAGGCGGTCAGCGTGCCAATAGCCAAGGGCTGGAGCTGCAGGCCAGAGGACCTTGACCATTACGGCTACTCCAGGATGACTCAGGCAGGCCCCAAGCTCTGGAGGACATCCAGCCCTGCCAATAATCGCAGCGACTCCATGGCGACCCAGGCTCCATGCTCTGGAGAACGTCCGGCCCTGCCAATCACGGGGAATGTGCTCGTCTGAGTGAATGGACGGACCGTGGCTTCCAATGTTCGGGAAGTGAAGAAGTCGCCAGAGAGCGGCATTCCTGTGCACCCTTGGCTCTAGCAAGGCTTGTGACTTCAGGGTTTCTGAACACTACTTGGCGAAAACAGATAAGCTCTTGGACAGCTTGTTTGGGGGCTTAAAATTTTAACCATCATTTGGGAGAAAACATATTCAAAGGAGCTGTAATTTGAGGGTGGTTTGGGCTTTCTTCTCCTATAGTGAGCTGGTGGGAACCACAGCCCAGGGGCAGTCCTGGGCTCAGCGGAAGCATCCTTCAAACAGGGCCCGTGAGTGTCCACACAATATGGGTCTCAGTTATTTCTCTCGGAAGGAAATAAAGCTTTAAGCTGACGCAAAACACACAGCCTCGATCTCCTGGGGAGGGATCTCCTGTAAACAACCACATCTTATTCGGTTCTCAGATGGGACATGACCATTCCGAGGTCACCCAGAAGGACCCTTGATAAGCGTTCTTCTCAACCCGTGGGGCAAACTGGCCACAAGACTGCCTGTCTCCTCGCTCCTTCCTGGGCCCAGTTAACTACGTGTTTACAAAAGCCGTCTTAGGCCCGGAGGAAACGTCCTTCTTTGAGGTGCCTGTGTTCATTTATAACTACTACATGTTAGATAATGTCAGAAGCAGAGTTTTGAAGCCAAGTGGCAGGGTCAGAGGCCAATGCTGAGAGCTCCTGTGCTCAAGGTGAGGAGAGACACTGCTGTGGGTCGTGTTATGGGAACAAGGAGCCAGCACTCAGCTCACCCAAGGACAGCGGCATCGACGTCACGTGTGTCCAAAAAATGCCTTCTCTCTTTTTAAATTCATTTAAAATTCTAATTTGTAATTCTACAACAAAGGATATAGAAGAACAAGGATGTTCTGCTCAGGAGAATTTCAGGACAAGTGAAAGCAGAGATTTACTACGCCTCCTCTCATGTTTCACACTTTTGCATTTGAATCACAAGATCTTCCTTGAAAAACACCACATTTCTGGCCGATGGTTTCATGGCTGATTATATTTCTGTGGAACCTCCAGTCCATCTTTGGAGGCTCTGTATATTCCTTAAATATTAACCTTAGGGCTTCCCTGGTGGCTCACTGATGAAGAATCTGCCTGCCAGTGCAGAAGACACAGGCTCTATCCCTGCTCCAGGAAGATCCCACATGCTGCAAAGCAACCAAGCCCGCGCTCTAGAGCCCGGGAGCCACAACCAGGGAGCCCACGCGGCACGGCTGCGAAGCCCGAGCGTCCTAGGGCCAGTGCACCGAGAAGCCCGCGCAGCGGAAGCACGAGCACAGAGGGGACCCCGCTCACTGCAACGGGGGAGAAGCCTGCACAGCCAGAGACCCCGTGCTGTCAAAACACAGACATAAACAACGTCACTTTAAGAAACGCTTCTCTGCACTTAAGAAAGGAACATTAACCTCGGTAACATCAGCTCTTCATAGGAAGATCTAGTACGGATTCCACAGTGATCTGAATTTAGTTCTAGAAACGCAGCTCCACTATTTTTCACTCAGTGGGGCTTTACGCAGCACAACAGGGGCTCTCACTCACACCTCCCGTTAGCACCCCACGGAGGGCCTGCGGCTACACTCTGTCCTGCGTCAGAACACTGCCAGGACGAAGAAAGCGTGTCTCTCGACGTCCAGCCCGTGCACAGGCTTTTCTTTCTCCAGGGCCTTCTCGGGTCTCAACACTTACTGGCCATTGAACAATTCATAGACGTCAACCTGACACTACTTTTCATGACGGGGGTCTGATTCTAAGCTCAGCTCTGACTTTAAGCTCTTAGCTAGTGGGTCAGCTTCTCTAGTCTGGTGTCTCTGTCTCTAGAACGTGGGTAAACGTTCCATCACAGAACAGGAGGAAGAGCCCCTGACAGCTGACAAGCAGCCTGAAATCACAGGAGTGAAGGCGGCCGTCAGCGCGCAGTCAGCACCCTGAGGGGCCACGCCACACAGGACCTTCCTAAGGCCTGGGGGCCTTGTGGGCCCGGCCAGTAAGACTGTCACGGGCTACGGCAGGCCAGCGTCGTCATCAGCGAGGCAGGGAGGGGAGCTCCTGTCTGAAGCTAGCTTGCGAGAGCTGTCCACAATGACGCAGGCTCCAACAAGAGTCAGGGAGCCTTCAGGAGGGACAGAGACAGCAGGGCAGAGCAGCTGCTTTGGCGAGCCCCCAGGACAAGATCCCTAAGCCTCGGTCCTTGGCCCTTGGGTGTCCACCACAGGCGAGGCAGGCTCGCCCTGGGCTCAGGGTGGGGGCCCGACACACAGCCAGGCTTCTACCTCTACCTCAGGGAATCAGGATCCCACAGGAGCGCTGGCCCACCCACGCCTCCTTCTCACAAGGCCAAGTCTGGGCCTGGAGTGGCAGTGAACTTGGAGGTCACATTTCAGGGATGTGCTGGCCACACAGGCACCTGGTTGTTGAGGAAGGGCAGAAAGGCACAGGAGGAACATTCTGGAGGAGCCACATCGCATTTCAAGGACCCAGCAGACCGGAAGAGCCTGCGAAGATCTCAGGCCAGACTCAGAGGGGCCTGCAAAGACTCCTGCGTGGAGGGCAAAACAGCCCTGCTTTCCTTGCTGCTTGTTCGCTCTCTAGCAAACCCCGGGAGGTCAGGCAGGCGACAGGACAAAGAGCCGAAGAGAGGTCGGCTCAGAGATGGACCTGCCTGCCTTAGGCCCCTGCTACTGCCCACGGACCCTCCCTCTTCTCTCAGAGTGAGCAGGAGGAAAACCGGTGAGGAAAAGACGATGTCAGGAAGACACAGGGGACAGAGCGGGGGGAGGCGGGGGCCTGCTTAACCAGCAGGAGGGCACACCTGCTGCGGTCCACAGTCTTCCTTCCTGCCTCCCTCTCCTTCCCTGCTTGGCCTTTCCACCTGTCAGATGCCTTTGTCTCGGTGATGGCTGGTGACTGGAGACTGAGAAGGGGCAGACAGGGCGAGCCGCCCCCGGGCAGGGTCCTAGGAGGCCCGTGTGCTGCAGCGTGGAAGCCCGGCCTGGCTCTCAGAGGATCAGGGCCAGCAGCTCCACCCATCGTCCCCGCTTAAACTGAAGTTCTAACAAGACACACATGACTTTCTCACCCGAGACACTTTTAAAAACAGAGGACAGTCATTATGGGTATTTCTGAAGTTCTTTTTTTGGGTCTTCTAGAAGTTTTGATTCTCCAGAATCATTTTGGAAGCCAAGATAGTGAAGAAAATATTTCAACAGAGTCCTAGCATCCAGCTATATCTCTTGGTGACAGTTAATATCGGTGAGCCAAGAAAGAATAGGCCTGGAGGGACGTGGCTTTTGTAACATCAGTGTTGTAATGTCCAGAGGACTGGAAACCCTAATGGTTATTAACAGGTTCCCAATAATATCTTGGTCAAGGGTAAAGTGAATATGGACCCAACTCAGAGCTTCCAAGATTTCTCACCACTAGGGTTCAGAACAGAGAAAATGCAAGCCCAAGAAGGGCCATGGTGGCAACAGCAGTGGGAATCCAGGCTGGTGGGGGAAGGACTGGGGCTGGAGGGACGGGAGTTTGGGGGGAGGTGGGAATCGGGCAGTCAGCACGGGCAAGGCCACAGCGAGGACAGGGCAGACGGCCAGGGGTACGAGTGATGGAGGAGAATCCAGGGGTGGGAGGAGGACGCCAGAGCCACATCTGAGAGGTGTACCTCAGTGGGCCCGTCACTCAAACACTTACCCGTGCCATCAAGGGGCAGGCGTACTGCAAGGCCTGGTGGAATTGGAACAGGCACGAGGGGGCCGGCTGCCCGTGCCCAGGGGTGGCTGCACCTAGCTCTCCGCATCGTTCTGGCCTCATAGTAGCTCATCATTTCCCTAAACACCTTCTTCTACCAAACTAGTCTTAATGTCCCAAACGCCACATGCCTGAGCAGCTGTCCAAGTCTCCTAGAATCACAGTGCATGCCGGGAAGGAAAGGGGGGTCTGTGGACTGGGGGCTAAGCAGACTCAGACAGATTGTGAAGAGGAGGGTGGGCATCTCCCAGAAACGGGAGCAGGAACACATCTGGGGACAAGTGGGAAAGAATGGACAAGGCTGGGCCCAAGCCCAGAGGGCAGCACCCGGAGGAAGCAGCAGGTTTCGACTGCAGGGCAGGATGCACGAAGGGCCGGCTGCTGTCACCCCCTCCAGCTGCTCTCCCTGGACCTCAGTCCTGAGAGTTTATACTTGAGACAAGCTTCTACTCCCCATCTTCAGGCAGGTCCCTCACTGACCTTCATCTCCCTGAAACCTTAACTGGCCTTCAGACCACAACTCAGGCGCCCCTCCTGACACTGTCCTGCCCCCACTGCCCACAGCCTTCCCCAGACGTCTGTGACTCTCACCCTGCTGCCCACGCCCTGCCTGAGCTGGAGTCTCCTTTCCGCTTGACTCACTCTGCCTACTCCCTTGCACGGGCTTCTCAAGGACAACGGGCCGTTCTGCTCGCACTGGATCCTCCTGGCTGCCTGACCCGTACCGGGAGTGGCTCCGTTCTTACCAAATCACACCTCCCGTGGGATCCTGGAAAAGTGACTAGGGATGCTTCTGCAGTACCGCCTTCATGTTAAGCTGATCAGCGCAGGTTCACTGCTCAACAGTTCCCTTGGCAAGGTTTCCAATCTTCCTGTTACAAGGCAGAGGTAACAGGCCACAGGGCAAAGAACTTCAGATTTGGCACCTGCTATTTTCCTATGCGGCAGCTCTTGGGAATTCCATGCTGGACTGATGGTACAAGTCCAGAGATGAAGGAACAAAGACATTTGGCAATGAGGCACTGCTCCAAGAGCACATCAAAGCCCTCTGTCTGGGGCTCATCCCCAAATGTAAGCAGAGAACATACCTGAAAAACGCACTGGTATTATCGCTAAATCATTTCTCTGGGGTTTCTGCGTTTCAGATGTCATGTATTCCATATACCTAGCCCATTACTAACATCTCTGGAGGCCTGGAGGGGCTTCGCTTCAAGTGAAATAAAGCACCCTTCTTAGCTCACTCCCCTCAGGCTCCTTTGTGGAGCTGGTGCTGAGATGCAGGATGCTGTAAGACTCCTCTGTGTGCTGAGGGGAAAACTATGACATATTCATACCCTAGTTTAAATTAAAAGTCCTCGAATTCTCTTTAATTCTATAGTATACAGTCCAGTTCATTCAGTCTTCTCCCCAAACTATTCAAAAGGGATGTTGTAGACATTCTTAGGAAAACTCACACTTACTTTCTGTTTGCAGAGGGGAGGGGGAAAAAAAACAAAACAAAACACATCAAGACCTAGGATTGTCTCAAGGCCAAGTTTTGCAAGATTTGTGAAAAGAGCTGCCAGAGGTGGCTGCTGAGGAAACAGAGGGCGTCTGTGCACCAGCGCCAGGGAGGGTGGGGAGTGGTCCTGCCTTGCCCGGCGAGGTCTAGGAGCTGAAGGGAAGACTGTATCATGAGGTCCCCTCAATGGGGAGGACCAGCTTCACTTGGGCGCTGGGTAGCTCCAAATATGGAGAACGGACAAGACCACACTGGGAACCCAAACTTGGAGAGGGCTCTGACGTCACCAGGTCAACCTGGTCATTCAAGAGGGCAAAAGTTTCCAAGCAAGTGAAGACCTCTGCCCAGGCACTAATGCACAGGATCAGAACAAGCCAAGGCTAGAACCCAGAACTCTAAGACAAGAGCAATAACGACAGACGTTCCAAGCCTACTGCCTGCCTGGCAGCTTCTTGTGATTTTACTTAATCCTCCCATTCACAGAAGAGGAGGCAAGGAAAAGTGCTACCCCAGAGGACTGAACGTGAGGCCTGGGAGGATGTGAGTCACCTCGGGACGGGTCCACCGAGCTCCCTTGGAGAGTCCTTTCCGGAGCCCTGACACCAGGGTGTCACTCGACAGAACCAGCGGGAGGTGGGGGCAATCAGGTTCTTGAGCAGACACAGATCCCAGAGGAAGACAGCACACCTGGGCAGCCTCCGAGGCGTCAGCGCTGCGTGTCTGCAGACCGTGCGCCAGCCCTCCTCCTGCTGCCCCACCTCCACAGGGTGGCCTGCAGAAGGGCCCACCCAGTGGAGGTCGAGTCCACTCTCCTCCCCAGGCTGTGCTGCCTGGGGCCTGGCCCAGAGGACGCATGCCAGCCCTAGGCTGAGCCTTATGATGCCTGCAAGTTTCCACCTGTCTTCCTGGAGCCCAGCCGACTGCCCTGTGAACAAGCCCAGGCTGGCCTAATGCGGCGGACAGGTCAGGAGGGTCACTGCCAGACCAGCCCCGGCTGGGGTGCCAGGGATGTGGGCGAGTCCAGCCCTTGGCAGCCAGGCCTGTCCTGATCAGCACAGCTGTGCTGCTGAGCTGTGTCCTAGGCAAGGCTTCCCGGGTGGCTCAGCTGGTAAAGAATCCGCCTGCAGTGCGGGAGACCTGGGTTTGATCCCTGGGTTGGGAAGATCCCCTGGAGAAGGGAAAAGCTACCCATCCCAGTACTCTGGCCTGGATAATTCCACGGACAGTATAGTACATGGGGTCACAAAGAGTCGGACATGACTGAGCAACTTTCACTTTCCGGCAAGGACAAACGGTTACTGCTCTTTAAGCCACAGGTTTTGGGGTGATTTGTTACTTTAGCAAGAGGCAGTGAAAGCTAACTGACGCAGCTCTCTTAACTTCAGCTCCATCATACTGGATACAGCCTGCTCTGCTTCCTACGTGAGGAATATTCCTTTTTAAACACAGAACACTACAGGGCTGACCCAATGCCCCGTGGGAGAACAGAATAAAAAGGCCAAAACATCTCTGTCAGTCTAGGTCTGAACGATGATGCTCTGAGCGTGGCCGCTAAGAGGCCCGCCCCGCCCCGCCCCAGCCACTCACACCGACCTTCGGGCCGCCTTTCCTGTCTGGGGTCTGTGGAGGGCTGGAGCCGGCGACGGGCAGCAGCACGCGTGTCGGGAGGCATCGGCCGCGAGGGAGAGGTCTTGCTCCCCAGGCTCCCGGCAGCAGGTGCAGGGAGCGACTCACCGAGGGCGCAGGTAAGCTGCCGTGCCGGCTGAGAAAGGAGTTAGAGACGGACACGCTGATGCCCTGAGCGGCACTGCCGTCCTCGGGGGTGAAGGCCACTCTAGTTTGCTGGACACAGTAGGAGACAGAGGAGAAGGAGGCAGCAGCACAGGAGGCCTGCTGGGCAGAGGAGCGAGGAGGAGGCAGGGCAGGAGGGGAGAAGCAGAGAGCAGTCAGCACGCGCGCACAGAGGGGCGGGCTGCCCCCGACCTGCCGGCACCTTTTGGAGAGGGACAGCTTCCCGGCCCAGCTAGGGGTCAAGGACGACCGTTGAAGGCAAGCTAGGGGGCGGGTGCCCTCTTCACTCCTGTGAAGAAGCGGCAGTAAGATGGAAGGAGCCACACGGACCTGTGTGTGCACCCCAGCTCCTCTGCTTCCTGAGGCCCCAGTACTCCTCTGCGGGAGCGACCACGCTTCAGGGTGTGGAGCAGGAGCCAGGCCGCCTGGGCCCTAACCTTGGCCTTGCCAC
Source organism: Madoqua kirkii (assembly GCA_006408675.1). Taxonomy (NCBI): domain Eukaryota; kingdom Metazoa; phylum Chordata; class Mammalia; order Artiodactyla; family Bovidae; genus Madoqua; species Madoqua kirkii. The sequence goes on from SJYC01016970.1 coordinate 13,658, forward strand.
GGGGGGCCAGCTTGGCATCAGGCGTCACATGATGCTCTCTGCACCTCAGGTTTCCAGCAGATGGCTGTGTGCGTGTGAAGCACCTAGAACCAGGCCGCCCTCAGGGCACGTGGGCCCACAGGTGTACTTGTCATGCTCACTTCTGTCTGGAAAACAGTGTCACACTTCTCACGCTGGCACTGGAGAAGGGGCGCCCAGCAGTCACACGTGGGGTGTCTCACGTGTCTGGGCTTCTGCTTCTGCTGTGGGCTTTGAGCCCGTCTCTCCAGCTCTCTCAGCCTCACTTTCCTTAAAGTGGGGGTGACAGAGGCCACGGGGAGGGGATGTTCACAGGATGTTTGCCCACCCTCCAGGGCTCCCTGGCAGCCTCTCCTTAGAGAGCCCCTTGGACTGCCACCCCACCTCGAGGTGAGGCAATGTGACTCTCACAGGGCTGGGATTCAAGCGCGTCCCTCAGGGCTTTCTCCCCAGGGCTCAGCTCCGGTGGGCACCACAGGACACAAAGGACACCCAGGGCCGGGCAACGGGCACCTGTGCACCTAGCAGGAGAAGCTGAGAAAACCAGATCTCAATGAAACTGGCCCAGCTGTTTAACTAAACATTTTAGGTCAGGGGTCCCTGAGGCAGGCATCTATGTGTCTGTGGTGAACAACAGAGACTCACATTTGGGCATATTCAGCTGTCTGTGGGGAGAGCAGGGCAGGTGAAGAGCTGAGACCTGAGCACAGCTGGGGAGACACAGCTGGCTAGTGCAGGACTGGAACCCAGACCCCAGCCTGAGCCTGGCCCACCTTCCACAAGACAGGCTGCCCTCACCCCAGAGCCCCCTGTGTGGGGGCAGGCTCAGGGACTCTGGGACTGGGCATGGGCTCAAGGCCCAGTCGCAGGACTGCTGAGGCCCAGGCAGCTTCCAGGAGTGACCTCAGGACCTTCACGTCTGGCCATCTGCCTCCCAGAACAGCCGGGGTAGCGTCCCCTCACAGGGGATGAAGGCTGCCTTCTCTGGTTAAGACGAGCAGACCAGCCAACACGAGAGCAAGACCACACATTCAGCTCTGAAGGACTGGCCTCCTGGGTGTACTCTTCCTAGAGAGCTTGGTGGACGGGGCGCTTCGATTCTAGAGCCTGACCACAGCCCCTGTGGTTAGTAAACTGGTGGCAGAGAGAAGAGGGTTGAGAGGTGCACCCCAGTGCCCCCCGCTGGTCCCAGCGTCTCTCCAGCCTGCCCACAGCCTGGCGGCCCCTCTGTGCTGCCTACATGGCGTCCTGACGCAGGAGGGATTTTAAAGGAGGAAGGGTGTGCCGGCCTTAAACACAAAGCGGCTCTGTGTCAGCCACGCTTCTTCCACAGAGCTGGGCCTCACTGGGCCAGCCCTGGCTGGGGGAGCAGGCGGTTGGGCAGTGAGGCCGACTATGTAAATCGAGGCCACATATGCCCCGCACAGACCCTGCCCTCTGCTCTGATTGACTGCCTCCTTTTGGGGAAGTCTATATTAGAGCTACAAAAGAGACAGAGAGTAAAAAAAGTCTGTCTACAGAGAAAGCAAACATTCTGAGTACAAGCCAGTGCCAGCTGCAGGGGCCCACTCTGGAGGAGCAGCCACTCCTGCAGGGGGAGATGTGAGCAGGAGAGCAGGCCCAGCGGCCCGGGCCACTCATGGGGGACCCCCACTCACCAGCTGCCGCTGCTTTGGGGGCAGGGCGGGGGGCGGGGCGAGCTCGTGCAGGGCCTCGCCGGCGCTGAAGGAGTCGTTGAAGCCGTACACCTCCATGAGCAGCTTGTTCTTCTGCTGGTACACGTGCTCCTTCTGCGGCGTCTGGTAAAACATGGAGGGCTGCGGCTCCGAGTAGTCCTCCAGCAGCTGCATGTAGGCCAGCACTGCGGGTACAGAGGGGCGGGCTGG
>SJYC01016971.1:0-15273 GCA_006408675.1 Madoqua kirkii
CCGCACGCAGATCGCCGCCCGCCCCGCAGCGGCCCGGGAGAGGGCCCGGGGCAGCCCGCGTGACCGCCACGCGGACCTGGGCGCCGCCCGCGTGTCGCGAGGCCTCTGGGGGCGAGAGTGGCGTGGGGGTGGGGCGGGGGGGCAGGCTCTGCAGGAACTCCCTTCCTTTCCCCTCCGTCCCGTGAACCTGGAACCACGCTAGGAAACAGCCTGTGTTTAGAGAAGCGCAGGGGCGCACCCACTCCTGGCCGAGAAGCCCTCGGGGCTTCCCAGCCTCTCGAGGGCAGGGCCGTGGCTGGGGTGCAGGCTGCTGGGCCCCTGCCCATGCCTCCGGCTCTCAGCTCCTGGACCGTCCCTGGGACTTTCCGCACGTCTGCTGCAGCCGCTCTTCCTGCAGCCCTTCGAGCCCAACGCTCGCACCTGAGCGACTCAGGCCCCGATGAACTGGCGTTCACCGAGGCCCCTCACCCGTGCTCCATCCTCTCTGGGCCCTTCTCATGGCTCCTCACGAGCTAGCTGGGTTTCTCACATTCATCTGATCGTCACTGAGCACCTGCAACACGCCAGGAGCTGACCGAGGTGCTGGCACTCCGCAGGGCGCAGCAATGGCTCTTTCACCCGTGTGTGTGTGTGTGTGGGGGGGGGAGGCCCTGACCCCCTCCCCAGGGAGACAGAAAACAGGCCGAGGTGGGGGTGTTCCACAGAGGACAGCGAAACAGGGAGGCGAGGGGGCTTCTTCAGAACACGGTGAGGACGGGCGGAAGAGTCTTCCAGGAGGGGCAGAGCCCTGGGCTGGGACCAGGGTCTGCAGGGCAGTGCTCCACGGAGAGTGGGGGCCTGCACGGGCGGGGCCATGTGAACCAGGCAAGGAAGGGGCCTGAAGCTCGGGAGGGCCCCATCCCGCCCCACCCCAGGAGCTGCCTGTCTCGAGAAGCCAGGAGAAGACAGCTTGGGCAGTAGGGGCGGTGGGCTGAGGCTGTTCAGGTGAAAGACCCCATGGGGGTGGGGACGGCGGGAGTGGTCTGGCTCGGAAGAATCGTCAGATGGGGGAGGCGGGCAAGAGGATTTACTGCTTCTCGCTTGAGAGTGGAAGCTACTGCTGGAGGGCAGGGACCCTGTGCCTCCTGGCGGCTGCTCTATCACCGGAGCCTCGCACACTGCTTCACAGAAAGAGCAAGCGAACAGGAGCCACGGCCCGGCACCCGCCCTGTCGCTGTTGCACTGCAACCCCCGGGGGTTTGGGGAGGCCCTGCGGGTAGGGAAGATGCTCTGGCCATTGAACGCTGCTCTCCCTCCCGACAGAGGCTGTTGGGAAGCTCCTCTTCCAGAGGGACAGACCCTGAGGCAGAAGTGCTCAGGCTGGCGGACAGACCTTCTCCTCTCTAGAAGCCCCTCAGGCAGTGAGGCCTGGCCCTGCGCTCAACGCGCAGCCTCACAGCAGAGCTGCTGGTTCCTTCCTGCTGGGCCCTGGGGCGCCCGTGTGGACAGCAGGCCTCTCCTCACGCAGGGCGCCCGTGTGGACCACACTCCCTCAGTCTCACGCGGGCGTCCGTGTGGCCCTCACTCCCTCTCCTCACGCGGGCATCCGTGTGGCCCTCACTCCCTCTCCTCACGCGGGCGCCCGTGTGGACCACACTCCCTCAGTCTCACGCGGGGGCGTCTGTGTGGAGCGTACTCCCTCACCCCACGTAGGGGCATCAGAACAGACTTCACTTCTCATTTCCGGCAGTGAGGGATCAGCCCCATCTTCAGAGCCAGACCTTCCTGAAGACCCTAGAGGGTTCTGAAGAAGTGACAGCTGGAGCCGACTGAACTTGGGGGCCTTACGAAGCAGGAAGGGGTGGCCCGGAGAAGAAGCCCTCTCAGTAACCCCGATCTACTGGTGTGGACCCGACCCCCGCTCCTGTCCAGATGGTGTGGGAGCCCTGGGGTGCCAGCAGCCTCTGTACACACGTGTGCTCAGCGGGTAAGGTGCTTTCATCAGGATTAAGTACTGGCCTACTCAGTGTGACCGTGCATGCCCCAGGAGGGAGCGAAGGGGTGCTGGGGCCAGAGAGGACAGGACGCCGGCTTGGAAGCTGAGGAGCCCCGGGGCGGGGGTGCGGGGTCCGCAGCCGTGTTGGTCTGGAGCGGGCGCATCCCCCTGGGTCACAGCTCGGCGCAACAAGCACCCTGGGTTCCAGCATTAAGACCATGGCAAAGGCAAGTTTGCCGGACTGTCTTTCAAATGACCAGAAAGTTGCCTTAACTGGAGAGCTAAACCAGTCAGACTTTCAGGCTAGCTGGAGGGGCGCAGAAGGAAATGCCCTGGCACCTCTGTCTGCAGCCCCCTCCATGCCCGGGAACTTCCATGACAGACGGGAATGACACACAGCCCCACGGAGCTAGCTCTCCCTTCACACTGAGGCCACTACCCAAGCTGGGGGCATCCAAGGCGGTCACTAGGCGGGCACCCTTCTGGGCATGGGCCTAGCAGAGGCTTGTCTGGGGTTGGAGCGCGGGTTCCACGTCCATGTCACAGCAGTCTCCTGCCGGACGCTCCCACCAAGGCCAGGGCAACCTGGGCGGTGTGCTGACGAGGCTGCCCACAGAGAGACTGCCCATGGAAAACAAGGCAGAACCCTGCAGGTGACGTGGGGAGAGGGTGGGCAGAGAGCCAGGCCACGTGCAGCATTCGGGGAGCGAGCAGAAAAGCAAATTCCGCACAACACTCCTTGGGAACTGGATGGCCAACTCACACTTGGGAAACACTCAGAATACAAAACCCCCTAAGTTCAGCTCTACCCCCATGCCCTGATCACATCAGGTATCAGTCTGCGGTCCAAGCAGCAACCCTAGACTCGAGTCATCCTGTGATACTTCAGGGCCTGTGAGCAGAAGACAGACGGGACCAGGGGCTTCTCTCTAACAGCTCCCGGGCACTGCCAGGAGCCTCAGAAAGGCCCTGGGGTGGTGTCTGCCCTGCTTCGCCCGACGCTGCTGTGACACTGCCCTGAGGCTGCGGTCCGTTTTTCTTGGTCACCACATGTTCAGGCCAGGTCAGCTGACTGCCATACGAGAGGCCAAACTCTCTGTGGAGACCAGGCCTGAGGTTCTGCTGAGACCATGAGGAGAGGTCGGCTCAACAGGCTTTAAGAACGACCCCCGGACTGACAGCACAAGGCTCCCAGAGGCGTCCCTGTACGTGTGGGTCTGCTTTTCAGAAACCATGAGGCCACTGGTTTGACTCTGAATTACCGTTTCAATAAACGTAACACCACTTCAGGGCACAAAAGGCACGACCCCACAACAGCGTAACAAAAGCTTACTGTGTTTGTTTTTCTTCTCGGGGAGAGGCGGCGGTTTTTCTGGGTCACCCGTTGATTCAGAAACAGCGAAATCACCCACGAAGTCGACAGAGGCTGAGGAGCCTCCTTGCTGAAAGGGAAGAACAGCAGCAAAGGGCGTGAAGGGGATGGGCTGGACGGAGGCTGGGTCCTGCAGGTCGTCCTCGGAGATGTTGTCGTACTGCGAGGGGTGCCGCCCGTGGGACGCCCGGCAGCCAGCGCTGCCCAAGGCCTGGGAGGCCACGCTCCTGCGCTTCTTCTCGGGCAGGGCTGGCGGCACGTCCGTCTGCTGCCCAGGGGCTGGGGGCCCGTCTGGCTGGGGACAGCTGCCCAGAGGCAACTGGAGAGGACGGCCAAGAAGTGGAGGCCCAGACTCCCCCAGGGACTCTGGCAGCGGGCTGAGGTTACAGGCCACTTGCTGAGGTATCTGGTCTGCGTTGGAGAGGTCTTGCTGAAGGAACTCGTAGTCAGGATCGTAATGATCTGCATCCACACAACAGGGGAAGCCACCGTGAGCCCCGGCCCCACAGCAAGGAAAGCCCCTCCTCTTCCCTGACCTGTCCTGCTCAGGGCACACGTCCCCGTCTCATCCACAAAGACTCCGCTTTACTTTATAGGATACACTTTTCTACTGCTTATAAAAGCAAAACTGGATGGGAGTATGACTGGTATGTAGCCTATTCTTCACACTTTCCCAGATTTTTATAAGTTTTACATAAAAGAGAAAAACATGCATGGCCGCTGTAGAAAACAGCCAGAAACACTATGCCTAAAGAAAAAATCACCCACAGCCCCATAGCCTAACTCTGATCTCTGCTGACCACTAGATGTATTACCTGCAAAGTTTCTCCCCCCCGGATAGTGTTTTTTGAACTCTGAGAAAACACCATATAAGCAGTCTTGGCTTGGTCCACTGGTCGTTAACTCAGACTGGTTTGTAGCACAGCTGCATACTATTCCCTCAAGGGGGTGTGTCACAAGTCTGCTGATTTCCTACACTGAGTGGTCAGGTTGTTCCCAGGCTACCAGGGCTCCTCATGATGCTGAGATTAATGTCTCTACACGGAAATCCTCCCATAAACCTCTGACTGTGTTCCTAAGATAAAAATTCTCAGAAGTGAAATGTCTAGTTCACAGGACATGAACTGTTCAGTGCCCTGCACGCCTTCTGCCAAGCTGCTGCAGACCCTCCTCCGGCCCCACCACATGAGGTCAGTCCATGCTGCTCACTCGCCTTCGTCCTCTCTCAGAAGCTGCCTGGGCCCTCCCCTCTGTTTACAGCTCTGAGCACGTGGGCTCCCCTTGGGCAAACGGAGTCGAGTGACACACTGGTGGACCGACTGTAACAACAGTGACCGGTGCCTGGTCTCTGCGGTCGGTCTCAGTGTTACTGCAATCAACTCTCAACCCCCTTCGGAGACAGACTCTGGTATCCTCATTCTGTAGAAGAGGACACCGTGGCTCAGATCCTGATGGACTTAAAGTCAGCAGAGCCAGTGACTGGCCTCGCCATCTGACCTCGCGGGAGCCGCCGGGAAGTGTGAGGCCGGCGGTGGTGACGCGCATGCCCACGGCTCACCTAGTGTCTCACAGCTTGTGTTCCGGGAGCACTGCCCGCTGTCCCGGTCCAGAGAGGACAGCTGCTCGTCCGACTTGCTGAGCTTGCCGATGCTGCTGCAGGGCGACAGGCGGGGAGACTCACCGCTGTACGAGTGGCTGCCTCCCGACAGCCGTCTCTGTGCGTAACAGTCCACGTCAAAGTCCTCGTGTGCAAAGTGAGAACAGGCCCAAGTCACTGCTGAGGGGTGGCAGCGAGCCCAGGGGGGGCGGGGAGCAGGTGCGTGTACTTGGCGAAGGGAATACTGGGACGTGCACAAACTGGCTGCAGGCAGTGAACACACGCACACAGTGCCTCCAAGACAAGGGGCCTCTACAGGCGCTCGGAGTGAGTGCTCTGATTGAGGGAGGCCCTGGGCTGGGCCCCGTCTCCCCACCCTGGGAGGGAGCCCCACCACGGCCTGCAGAGGGAAGGACCACTCAGGAATGGCGGCTGCCCAGGGAGAGAGCTCTTCCCTATGACCAAAGACAGGGACTTAAGACTACTGGGCTTCTTTCAGCTTAGGAACCAATGTACCAGACCCGAAGCCGACCTCTGCCTCTCTGGATGGGGCTAATTACCTGCCTATTAATTCCAACAGGCAAACTGGAGCCACTGGTGGCTCGACTCATGGGGGCCACGACAGCCACACGGGTAGGGGATGGAGCCGACTGTCTCTTCTTCGGGGGCAGTGCTGGTGGAGGACTGAAACAGAGCAAGGAACCCCATCAAACCAGACAACCTGAACAAAAATCCTTTATACAGACACTAGGGTGTGGGATGTGAGGCTCCTACATTATTAGATGCTGATCCTACTTTCTGCCCTTTCAACTCCCACCCCACTCCCTTTTGCCAAAAGCTTAGCATCTGAAAGTCCCTACTCTTTCCTTTCATGACAAATGGTCCAGGTTCTGCTTGGCTAGGGCTAAAGGCCAATGGCTGGGAGTTCTCAGGGCGAGGGGGCAGGGGAGGGCGAGGGGCCGGCACCGGGCCAGACTCCTGTCCTCTGGAGGCAGTGTCCCGAGGAAGGTCAAACCACCAACGTGCCTGAAGAGCAAGTTCTTCCCCTAATGGCACCATCTTCTTTTTGGCTGGCACCATCCGTTTGTGAAATTACAACAGAAATAGATAAGAGAGCTAGGAAAATAGAAAGTACCTGTTATCAACCACCCTAATGCCAGGTAAGGGGGGCTTGGGGGGTGCAACCTCTTCGTCCATAGCATCTGGAAGCCCCTCGGTTGACTGTGACAGGCCGGTCGTCTTGTTTAGTATCTCTATCTCTCGATCCGTCAGGGGGAGCTCAGACTGGCTGGAGGGTTGAGGAGAACTCGGGGTTACAGAAGGCCCCAGGGCAAGCACAGACCCTGAGAGTGTCAGGATGTGACCAGGGCAGGGAGGTGTCCAAGGGGCCCAGGACACAGAGCTAACACTATGCCCTGGGCTCCATGGCAAAGATGGGGTTTCAAGTCCAGTTCGATCACCCACAGAAGCTTGGCCACGGCCCCTGAGTCTGCACCTTCGTCTCCTCATCTATGAGAGGGATCTCTGGACTACATGATGCTCGAAAATGCCCCCAAATGAAGGTGTTTTTTCACTAGGGGCTGCAAGTAGAAATTACTGCAAGGCCTTAAACTATACACATCACCCTCAGTAATGTTCTCAAGCCAAACCCCTAAAAACCCAATCCGTCCAAGCTGTTTCTCATTATGGGAGGAGGCAGGTCAAGAAGAGTGTAGGTGGGGTCACTGCATGTCACACAATGTCCTGAGAGAAGGCCACGTGGAGACCAGGCAATCATTCAAGATCGGTGTGAGCTACACAAACTTCACGGTAATCTGGGCTCTTACCCAGAGGTCACTGAAAAGGGACCAGAGGCCTCACAGGACACAGTCTGCCTGGCGGGGGCTCCCTTCTTTCTCAAGTGTCCCCGACTGAGACCGCAACCCCTGGAGGGCTTAGTCAGCACTCACCTGTCAGGTTTGCAGGCTGGGGAGCTGGGTTTCACGGGACTCGTTGGAGATGGATGCCCCTGCTTCTCGATGGTGAGTCTGACCAGCTCCTACCCCCGCACAAGAGAAACGAGGTGAGACACGAGGCGCGCTCCTCACGCTGAATGTCCTGACAAGGTGGGCCAGCTGTCTGCCCTCCACCACCCGGAGTCCCCACTCACCCTATGGGCAAGTACTGTTTGACTCAGGTAACCTTCATGACTTCCCAAAACATGCCCTAACCGCCCCAAACACCTCCACAGCGCACAGAGAAGTTTCGCATGCATAAAGACACTTCCTCTTGGAAGGGAGAAATGACTAGCCCACTGTCTCAGAATGACTAAATTCATCACACAAACTCCTGGTAGTGACTCCCAGTTGGTTTGTGGAGGAGGACCTGCTCTGAATTCTCTGAAGCCAGGATGCTGCCTATTAACGATCAAGCTTGAGGTCTGGGGTAAGGTGGTTGCCCAGAGTGAGCTGTCTGTGGGTGCAGCATCTGTGGGTACCCAGAGATGATGGGTGGGGATCTTTGCCACTGGACAGAAAGTTCAAGGCTTATCACCTAGCAGAGAAATGACTTCAGAAAAAAAGTTTTTTTAATAGGAGAGAAAAAAAAAACAATTAGGGTTTACTTGGTTTTCTTTCAATGATAATGCATTTCTCCTGACTTCGAAGAGTTTTGATGGCTGCATATACCATATAAGACCCACTCAAAAAATACAGAACGAGAGACTTTCCTGGTGGTCGAGTAGCTAAGACTCTGTGCTCCCAATGCAGGGGATCAGGGTCTGATTCCTGGTCAGGGAACTGGATCCCACATGCTGCAACTAAGACCCAGCACAGCCAAATAAATAATTAAAAAAAAAAAAAAACCCAAACAAAATGTTTTCACCACTCTCTCTAGTCTATCTGCCCCACCCCAACTGACTACTTTCTCACTTCTGTTTCTTGGATCACTTCTGCCTAGGACTTGATACAAGTGGAACCACACAATATGGACTCTTTTGTGTCTATCTTCTTTTTCTGAACAGCTTTATGCCACAGAATCCAGCCATTTAAAGCGTGCAATCCAGTGGTCTTTAGTCTGTCCACAGTGTTGGGCACCATCAACACAATCAACTTTGGGGCTCATTATTACTTCCAAAAGAAATTTTGTGCCTTTAGGGGTCCCCTCACAGCCACTAATCCACTCCTCTGTCTCTATTTGTCCATCTTCTTTTGCTCAGTGTAAATGGCTGTGTCTCTGTGTGATCCTTGCTGTTGCTGAGTTATATTCCAGTGTATGGATAAACCAATTCCTTCATCCATTCTCCTGTTGATGCACTTCTGGGTAGGACCTTCTTGTGTCTCATGAGAAGTTCAGGCTTTCATCATGAACAACTATTTCTAAAATTACAGAGGAGGCAGCAATGGAAAAAAGTGGGACAACGTGGCAGTGTGCCCCTAGATCAGAATGCAAAGCTTCTCCAATTAAAAACACCCTTCCCAGCAACCTCAACAAGTATGCTAAGGCAAAGACTTAATACCTTTCATGGTATTAATTTCCTTCATGGAACAAGCATTCTTTGAAAAAACACAAAAACTAGAAAAAAGGTGAACACACCAAAAAAAAAAAAAAAAGAAGGAAAGAAAGAAAGATAGAAATTCACAAATGTAAAAACCAATGGTCAATAATCATTAGAAGTTCTCCAGTTCTGATGGTAATAAAAGCAGAAACTTCCAGACTTCCATGATAGAGGGAAGCAATGATTTGGGGAGCCTTTCTAAAAGATCACTACTTGTCAGTTCACATCAAAAGCCTTAAATATCTGCATATATTTTATAACAATTTAACCCAAGGAAAATAACATGGATATGTAAAAAAATTAAGCCACAAAGATGGTCACTGCAGCATTCTGTGTCACAGATAAAATCAGACTAGTCAATATTTCAGAATTAAATATTCACTACTAGGTACTGATGCAGGTCAGGAAGTAACAGTTAGAACTGGACATGGAACAACAGACTGGTTCCAAATAGGAAAGGGCGTACCTCAAGGCTGTATATTGTCACCCTGCTTATTTAACTTACATGCAGAGTACATCATGAGAAACACTGGGCTGGAAGAAGCACAAGCTAGAATCAACATTGCTGGGAGAAATATCAATAATCTCAGATATGCAGATGACATCACCCTTATGGCAGAAAGTGAAGAAGAATTAAAGAGCCTCTTGATGAAAGTGAAAGAGGAGAGTAAAAAAGCTGGCTTAAAGCTCAACATTCAGAAAACGAAGATCATGGCATCTGGTCCCATCACTTCATGGCAAATAGATGGGGAAACAGTGGAAACAGTGTCAGACTTTATTTTTTGGGGCTCCAAAATCACTGCAGATGGTGACTGCAGCCATGAAATTAAAAGACGCTTACTCCTTGGAAGAAAAGTTACGACCAACCTAGACAGCATATTAAAAGGCAGAGACATTACTTTGCCAACAAAGGTCCATCTAGTCAAGGCTATGGTTTTTCCAGTGGTCATGTATGAATGTGAGAGTTAGACTATAAAGAAAGCTGAGCGCAGAAGGATTGAACTGTGGTGCTGAAGACTCTTAAGAGTCCCTTGGATTGTAAGGAGATCCAACCAGTCCATCCTAAGGGAGATCAGTCCTGGGTGTTTATTGGAAGGACTGATGTTGAAGCTGAATCTCCAATATTCAGGCCACCTGATGCGAAGAGCTGACTCATTTGAAAAGACTCTGATGATGGGAAAGATTGAGGGCAGGAGGAGAAGGGGATGACAGAGGATGAGATGGCTGGATGGCATCACCGACTCAATGGACGTGGGTTTGGGTGAACTCCGGGAGTCAGTGATGGACAGGGAGGCCTGGCGTGCTGCGGTTCATGGGGTCACAAAGACTTGACTGGGTGACTGAACTGAGCTAGGTACTGATTACATAAATTATGATAGAATCAAACAGTGGACCATTATACCATTAAGAAAACTCAGAACAAGAATATATGATAGTGTGGAAAGACAATACAATGTTAAGTGGAAAAGAACCCACCAGATGGCACACTGGTGTATACACAGTATGTTTTGGAAACAAAACACAACCAAGAACACATGTATAGAAGAAAAGATGGCTATGAAACACCCCTTAGTTTCTTGCTTTTGCCTCTCTGCTTTTTCTTGATTTGCTACGTGAACATATAGTAATTCTGAAATACCAATTAAAAGAGGAAACAGGCAGACTCCAGATAATCGGAGTCAGTGTCACCCTACTCTGTCACAGTTGATGCCTGTTCCTGGAGAGATGAGGACGGTGGCGGTTGCCCACAATCAAGGACTGGGAGAAGAGAGAAGGTCGGCCTTGGCCGTTTACCACTATCTACAAGTTAAACATGAGCCCCCACACGCTGAAGGAACAGCTACCTGGCTGGTGATTACAGACAAGCTGCAGAGCCAAGAGCTGATGCAATCAAAAGAGGGAGCAGCCCCCCACATCTGTCGCCTGCAGAGGGATGGGGGAGGCAGTTTACCCTGGGTTGCAGCACCAGGGGGAGTCCTTGGAAGCCCCACACTCATGCTCATGCTGTTTACGAGCAGGGCAAGGGAAGACAGAGAAGTGTGTACACTCGCATCTGCCGAGGCAGGAGAACATTCCACTAATTCTTGGGCGACTATAATTAGAACGCCATCTTTCTGGAGAAGCAGCTGTGCAAAGCCGACTAATGAAAGACGGCAACAGAATCACCGGAGACAGCACACGTGCGCAAGTGTGCACCCACATTCCAGACCGAGGCAGAGCCCGGCGCCCTGGGCCCCTGCCCCGCCGGGCCTAGGCCCAGAGCCGCAGGCGAAGGGCATGGTGACCATGCCCTCCAGCCCAGACAGCCTGGCCAGCAGGCCTTCATGCTCACGGGTAGTAAGAGCGCCCTTAGAATAGGTGTATCCTTGGCGACCGTGCCAACACCCCCACCCCCTGAAAGCCCTATGCCCTCCACTGAAGCCAGATTTCTGGGAGGACGTCAGACTTTCTGGTGCTCCTATACACAGGTTAGGAGAAACTGAGAGACGACTGAGACTGGGCCCAGAGCTGGCGGCTGTGCATCAGACAACTGCCGGTTCATGGAAAAGCAGTTTCCAAAAGCCAGAGAGGTATTTGGAAAAGTCCCTTTCTAAATACATAATGCTTCATTTCTATGTTCATTTTATTCATACTGAGGGATCACAGAGACGCTTTCAATCTGAAATGACCCTCGTCTAGTCAAAGCACAGTTTGGGGCTCAGGTAAGACACACTCCTATCTGTTCTCACCTTCTTGGTCCCTGCTCGGCAGTGGGCATGCGGGCTGTGCGTGGGGAGGCCAAGCCCTCCAGGCTCACATGGGGAGAAAACACGCTGTAGCTGGCAAGTGCCCTCCTCTGCAGCCAGGGGACCTGCTGCTCTGCTCAGGCAGTGTCCTGACCTGTCAACGTCTATCCTCTGTCCCTGCCGGACCCTGAGCTTATGGCCGCAGCACAGCCCTCTACTGGTGAGCTGTCCATCGGACGTCAGCCCCTGGGGAGCTTCCTGTAAGAGGTGTAATGCCATCACAGGGCGGTGCAGCCCCTGTGTGACTCTCATGGTGACAGAAAGGGACTTTCCTTGCCCCCCTCCTAAGTGGGGGCGAGGCAGCAACAGAACAGAGGAAGTGTCTTCCTTCCCGTCCATGCTCAGGACGAGGCAGGGTGCTGAGCAGGCAAGGCGCCTGCGGGCAGCGGGCTGACTCCTGAAGGCTTCTTCTGGAGTTCACAGCAGCTTCAACACAAGGCAGCCAGGGGAGGGCTCAGCTTCCCTCAGCCCAGAGGCGGGGCCGGGCTCGCATGGGGAAGGGGCGTAACTGAGAAACTGAGCACTTGTGTCTTCAATAAAGCTTTCAGGAGTCACCCCACAAAGGCCCTGAACAAGCTTACTCGATCCCTGAGAGCCCTTCCCCTGACTCTGTAACTAAGCAGAACATACCACGGTCCCAAAGGAGCTGCTGCTGCTGCAACTTCTAGCTGGATAGGAAGTCCTTCTACACCCAACACCCGTGGGAAGGAAAAAGCAGTAAATGTTCAGTGCAGTGCTTCATGTCAGCAGGTCTACTAGAAAAAACACTTGGTGAGCTGCTCAGAAGGTGGACTGGGCAGGGCTTATCTTACTTTAAAACACCTTGTAATTTAAAAAACATACCAACAAAACACCACCAAACCCAGAGTGTATGAATCTGAAATAGCACGATGCCTTCTCTGACTTATGAAAGTACATCCACACAGTTCCCACGCAGCAGTTTCCTTCTACACACACCCTGTCGTCTTGCTCTTTCCCCTTCCCTCTCTTTTTCCACTTCCGTCAAGCAATGAACACTAAGAATACTGCACACAGGAAGTAGGCAAATAGACGGTACATAGGACGGACCATGTAGCCATGTGGCCACACAAAGAACTATTTCAAATTACTGCAAAATGATGGATAACCTGAAGGTCAAAAACAACTCTGACATATCTTTAATAATGTCTAACACCATGCTGACGGAGGAGACCGCTGTTATTCTGAGACCACTGTGTTTGCATTCTGAAAAAGACAAATGAGTCATTACGCTGGTATTTTTGAAAACTCGGATTTTTCAGGGTGGGAGGAAGGAAATTAAGATATAAGTTTGATGAGGCTAAGTTAAAACTCCAGTGGTCCAGTGAACTGGAACTACCAGAATAAACTCAGGGCATGTTTTCCCCTAAAGAAACTAGCACGTGGTCAATTAGGAGCAACCAGGGACTGTGGAGTGAGGTCTCTGAACACCATTCCCTGAGAAAAGGGACCAGGGCTCCCTAAAGGAATCTGGCTGATGCCAGGTCAGTGGGAAGAAATGTACTAGGTGATTAGAACTCAATAATAATGATAATTAAAGAAAGATGGATAACAATTTAAAAATAAGCAAAAGATCTGAACAAACGTTTCTCTAAAGGCCAGTAAGCACAGGAAAAGATGTTCAGCATCATCAGCCATCAGAGAAATGAAAATCAAAAGCACAGTGAGGCACTGCTGGAAACCCACTAGGCAGCTGTATCAAAGAAGCCAATGGTGACACGTGTTGGTGAGAACGCGGAGAAACTGGAACCCTCGTGTATCGCTGGTGGTATGTATGTGCAGTGGTAGAGCTGCTTCAGAGATCAGTATGGTGGTCCGTTACGAGATCAAACACAGAGTTACTATACGGCCCAGCACCTGCAGTCTTAGATGTATACCCAAGAGAGATGAAAACATACATCCAGACAGAGAGTCAGACATGACGTAGCAACAACAACCCACACAAGAACTTACACCTGAGTAGTGTTTGCAGCAGCAGCATTACCTCTAACTGCCAAAAGGTGGAAACAACTGAGATGTCCACATGTCCATGAATAAATAATATGTGGTATATCCGTGCAATGGAGTATAGTTTGGCAATAAAGAGATAAAGTGCTGATACACGCCACAGCATGGATGAACTTCAAAAGTATGATGCTAAGTGACAGGACCAGTCACAAAAGGCCTGACGGTAGAGGCTTTTATGAGTCCATTTATACGTGTAGAGTGTTCAGAAGAGGCAAAGGTACAGAGACAGAAAGTAGACTAGCAGTCACCAAAGGCTGGGGGGATGGAGACAACAAGGGCAGGGTCTGGGGACAGTACAAAGGGTATGGGGGTTCCTTTCTGAAGCTATGAAAATGGTCTAAAATCAACTGTGGAGTTGGCTGCACGATGCAAAGATACTAAAGATCATGACATTGTCCATTCTAAATGGGTAAAGTGTACGGTGGAGGCATTATGTCTCAATAAAGTTACTACCACATTCACACACAAGTAACTACAAGATGAACCCGGAACATCTTTTCATACCCCAAAGTGAGAAAACCATCAAAGACTTCTGGGGTCATGTCAAAATGAACTCAGCAAACAATCTGAAGAAGCTGTCACTGCTCAAAGACGGGACGGGAACATCTCTACAGGTCCTATGTGCTATGGACTAGTCACAGTGTGTTTATACACCTGCGTTTAGAATGTTCCAGTAAAAAATCTCAATCCACAGGTCATGTTAGAGGAAGCTAAGAAACACTCATTCTGATAACCCGTAAGTAAAAAAGGAAACTGAGCATTGATCCTGCCTCTTCCATGGGAATTATAACACAGGGTAACCATGACTGACAAGGGGAGGTCTCTCTCAAAGTATTCCCGCTAAGGAATGAGGAAGGGAAGGCAGGAAGAATTAGAATGCTGCCATTTAGCAACCCCAAGGAATGAACCATCTAAGCAATAACCATCAACAGCTATTAGCATCAAAAAGGGAAAGAGGCTTCTAGCAGGAAGTACAGGGCAGCACCCAGGAAACATTCTTCTAAATACACACATTTGAATTAGATTCAGCCTAGTTTTCCAGGAAATTCAAGGGACAGAAAGAAAAGTGAAAGTGTTGGTCGCCCAGTCGTGTCTGACTCTTCGACCCTACGGACCATAGCTCGTCAGGCTCCCTAGGGAAGGCAGGAAGAATTAGAATGCTGCCATTTAGCAACCCCAAGGAATGAACCATCTAAGCAATAACCATCAACAGCTATTAGCATCAAAAAGGGAAAGAGGCTTCTAGCAGGAAGTACAGGGCAGCACCCAGGAAACATTCTTCTAAATACACACATTTGAATTAGATTCAGCCTAGTTTTCCAGGAAATTCAAGGGACAGAAAGAAAAGTGAAAGTGTTGGTCGCCCAGTCGTGTCTGACTCTTCGACCCTACGGACCATAGCTCGTCAGGCTCCCCTGTCCATGGGATTTTCCAGGCAAGAATACTGGAGTGGGTAGCCATTCTCTTCTCCAGGGATCTGTCCAATCCAGGGATCGAACCCAAGTCTCCTGCACTGCAGGCAGATTCTTTACCATCTGAGCCACCAGGGAAGCCCTCAAGAGACAGAGGAACATGTTAAATAATACTGTAAAGATGTAATCAGCAAAACCAGAGTACGGGAGACCTTCAGAAGAAACAACCCTTCCTTAAACACACACACACATACACAAATAAGTTGCAAGGATAAAACTATAGAGAAGGGAGAACTTTAGACATCTATTAATGAATAACAGTGTGTAGAACTTATTTGGATATGAAATTGAAAAACAAACTGTTTAGAAACAGCAAGTTACTCCCTGCAGGCCAAATCCAGCCAAGGGCTTGCTTCTGTTAGGTAGTTAGCATAGGACAAAGGAGTCCAGAACAGCGGTGGCTAAAAGACAAGGAAAGGAAAAGCCCGCGAAAATAGAAAAAAGGAAGGTCCGGAGTGAGGACCTCAGGTAGAACAGCGCTCCCGGTTGGCCCAGTTTACATGGAAGAAAC